>CAUYSK010081282.1:0-14092 GCA_963575035.1 Avahi laniger
CCAATTAATTTCTTTCTATTTTTGGTAGAGACGGGGTCTCGCTCTTGCTCAGGCTGGTGTCGAACTCCTGAGCTCAAACAATCCGCCCGCCTCGGCCTCCCAGAGAGCTAGGATTACAGGCGTGAGCCACCGCGCCCGGCCTCTGTAATGTTCTTTATGGCAGGATATATCTTACTCTTAGTATCCCAAGTTCCTAACTGCCTGGTTCATAAAATGCACTCAATAAATATTTTGTTGAATGGATGTATGTATCACTGATAATCAAACTTGCTGTTTAATAAGAAAACTTTGGCCAGACACAGTGGGTCATGCCTGTAATTCCAGCACTTTAGAAGGCTAAGGCAAGAGGATTGCTTAAGGCTAGGAGTTTGAAATACTGCAAGATCCCATCTCTACAAAAAAATTTTAAAAATTAGCCAGGCATTCTGGTACAAACCTATAGTCCTAGGAACTCGGGAGACTGAGGCAGTAGGATCGCTTGAGCCCTGGAGTTTGAAGCTGCAGTGAGCTATGATCATGCCACTGCACTCTAGCCTGGACAACAGAGCAAGATCTGTCTCTTAAAAAAATAAGTAAACAAATAAGAAAACCTCTTTCCTATTCTACTACAAAGCATATTCAACAGATAAGGCCTATGCAGTTAAGAAGTAGAGTTTTCTTCTCAGAAACTGAACGTATTTTAAAAGGACAGCTTTTATAAGAGTATAAACAATTTGTACCATAAAGTAAATACTGCATATCACAGAAAAAATCAGATCTGAGACCTGTAAAGCTGAGTACAAAGCAGAAGCAACTATATCTATCATTCTCTCCAGCTGCACTGGTTGTAGCAGTATGTTTTTATGGTATTTGACTGACTAGGGCCAAACCTCAGGAAAAGTGAGATATAAATAAATTTGTATTTCAATTTTAAGTGAATGGTAAATTACACATAATCCTTTTTTAAGTGTTCACCTACAATTTTGAGTAGAAAATATTGTTCTAATTTAGTACTAAATAATCTTCAAGCTTTGAAAATCTTGTAATTTTGATTGTCCATAAGAAGAGGTATTAGGAGTATGACCAACTTTATATATCTTTTTCTTTAGGTTCTTATGACAATGTTGTTAGTCTTAGAATGGAAACCCTTTGGGGCAGTGTCTTTAAGTCAATTCAGTGACTACATCTGGAGTAGCTACTGGGATTGAATAGAAGTGCTAAATTGAATAAGATGCAATGGCCAGAAACTCACAATCTTCTGAAGGATATATGTATAATCATTATAAAGTGGTTTAAGGAGATGGGAGCTTATTTATCTCACATATCAAAAGTCTGGAGGCGGGCAGTCCAGAGCTTGTACAGCAGCTCTACATAGTCATCAGGGGCTCGGACTCTTTTTTTCTTCTTACGGTTCCACACTTACTGTGGGTGTTTGCATCCTCATGGTTGAAAAATCACTACAGCACCTCCCAGTATCCAGCCATATTCCAGGTAGAAAGAAGGTAGAATTCTAGGGCAAAACATTTTCCTCTTAAAGCCTTATCTCTTTATCTTTTTATGTGTAATAGGAAGCCTGCCCCAGGGACTTCTCCCTACATCTCATTGGCCAGAATTATATCATAGGGCCACTCCTAGCTGCAAAGTGGCTAGGGAAGAAAGAGCTTGTGGATAGCAGTTAGGACAGCCAAGCAACAATGACCGCAGTTACTCTTTTTTCTGTTTACTCTTTGGGATGAACACTTATAAGGTTCCAATAAAAAGCCAAATTATTTATGCATGAAGGTACAGTACTCCAAGAAGTCTCTTTTTGTCATTAAATGATGCATTTGTTAATTCAACAAATACTTATTTTTCATTGGTTAATATGTGCCAGTTAACTTTTCTACGTATTAGGGATAATAGTGAACAAAAAAGACAAAGTTGTTGCCTTTCATAGAGCTTATGTTCTACTAAGAAAAAGAAGGCTATAAAAAAATAAATACAAATATTTACATATTATAGATACATGGTTATGAATATACATATATGTATATACATGTATACATGTGTGTATTTATATATAAAAATATATAAACATATTTATAGCCATGTATCTATATGTGTGTGTGTGTGTGTGTGTGTGTGTATGTATATATCTCTGTGAAGCAAAGTAAAGTGGGGTAAGGGGAATAAAGAATGATGATAAGTATTATCCTATACAGAGTGTTCAACAAAGGCCTCTCCGATGAGGTGATATTTGAACAGAGACCTGAAAGAAGTGAGGGATAGATGGATCTATAATATCTGGAGAAGAATGGTCCAAGCAGAGGATACAGAAAGTACAGAGGCCCTTAGAAGAGTTGTATTTGACGTGATCGAGAAAAAGCAAGGAACCAGTGAACCAGAGCACAATAAATGTTCGGAGAAGAGAAAAGCAGGAGCCGTAATATGTTGGGCCATATAGGACATAGCACAGATTTTACTGTAAGTGACATAGAAAGTCATTGGAGGGTTATGAGCAAAGATTAACACAATACAACTTACAATTTAAAAGGATCACGATAATGTATGGAGAATAAATTGTAGTATGACGAGGGTAGAAGCAGGGAGACCAGTTAGGAGGCTATTTAGTTTCTCAGGAAATTAATGATGGTTATGGTTCCAACTATTATAATAGTAGCAGTGGAAGTGGTGAGTAATGATCACATTCTAGATATGTTTCAAACATAGTTTAAATATAAGGGAAGATTCAAAGATGTCTCCAAAGTTTTGGCTTAATAACTGGAAGAATGTTGTTGCTATTTACTGAGATGGGAGTTGTAAGAGAGTAAGACATCATACGTGTGGGATAGCGGGGTAGGAAATCAAGAGTTTGATTTTGGTCATTTTAGGTATAAGTTACCCATTACACATCCAAGTGCATGTTGGATGATTACAAGTCTGGAAATATATATCATCTACTAGCTATTGGATAATACAGAAATCTGGAGTTGAGGGCAGAGGTTAAAATTAGAGATATAAAATTAGTAGCTTTAGTGTATGAGTGATATTAATGCCATGGGACTAGATTAGGTCACACAAGGAATAGATAGCTAAATAATCCTTCTCCATGATTTTTTTCAAAGAAAAGAAAATTTCCTATAAAATTCTAAATAAATTCAAGTTTGACAACTTCATTTTACCAACTAGTGTATTAAGTGTCCAAAGTTTAGCATAGTGTTTGAGGACATGAACTCTAATGCCAAGACTGCCTAAGTTTGAATCCTGGCTCTTCTGTTATACTAGCTCTGTTATTTAAAGATGTATAATCTCTCTAAACCTCTCTTTCCTCATACATAAATAAGGATAGTACTTGTGCCTCACCATAAGGTTGTTGTGAAGATTAATGAATTAATTAAAAACAATGCCTTGACACATAGTAAGTGCTCAAAAAGGATTAGCCAATATCATCATTAAATGTCATCAAGATTTGACATATAATGTAACATTGCTAACTTGATTTAATGTTCCACCATAGAAGGCTATATTTTGGAGGCAGGAAAAAAAAATTGTTGACCTATTAATCTTCATTGGGGGACATTTGAAATTAGGAATTGTTGAAATTTATAAGTCATTCCCACTTTTTAATCTGTGTTTTAGCATCATATTCTCAGTTATTATCTTCCTATTTAGGTCATAGTGCTGTCGATATCACCAAGGTGGCTAGAAGACACCGCATGTCTCCTTTTCCTCTGACATCTATGGACAAAGCCTTTATCACAGTCCTGGAGATGACTCCGGTGCTTGGGACAGAAATCATCAATTACCGAGGTACTATTATATTTGCCTATTGCCCTTTCTTTTATTCATTTTTTTCCAGGTAAGATTCATATAACATTAACATACAATTTTCATGAAAGAGAAAGATTATTAACCATTATCACAATCAGCATCATTCTTTTTGTTTCTTATTTCTACTCAACTGTAGGATCAGCCTTAACAGTATACACAGTAGATAAAACACCCACAAAACTTCTTTTTCATACAAAATGGAAGAAAATCAGCTATGTCTCTGCTCTCCATCAAAATACTGATGCTCTAAAGAGGGGGCTGTCAGCACTGAGTGAGGAAAATAGTTAACTCTGAGTCTGCCTGATGTCTTTTCTGTCAGAAATGGGAAATAATTAATTGTGTCTTGTAATCATGTTTTCCAGTTCTGGAAAATATGCATTTAAATGTAAAAATATAAAAAAATCAATTTATCCGTGGATTACCAAGAAGTCAGTCTGATCTCAGCTTTTTTGCTTCACCTATCTTCTCATTTTCTGTTCTTAGTCTTGAGAGCAGCTTCTAAAGAGACAATGGGTATATAGTGTTCCCCAGTAGTTTGTTTTTAATCAATCACTTCCACTTCTTTTTTGGGGGCGGGGGAGAAAAATGTGGAATGCTTCAAGAATTTGCGTGTCATTCTTGCTCAGCGGAACAACTTCCATTCTAAAAATTCAGCATAAGAATTATATTAGACATCCAGTCACTGAAGACCAGCCTTTTAAAGAAAACAACACCACTCGGACTTGGGGGCGGGGGGCAAGGGCAACATACGTAACCTAAACATCTGTACCCCCATAATATGCTGAAATAAAAAAAAAAAAGAAAACAACACCAAAAAAAGAAATTGTATTAGTGCAATCTGAATAAAATATAGTTTCTTAATTGCTTTTGTTATGTAAAAAATAAAACAAAAGGATTAATTTTATAAATAAAGCACTTTATTCATAGAATCATAAAATATTCAAACTGCAGTAAACACTGAGAGCATTTATACAAACACCCTAATTTTTCTGTGAGGAAACTCAGACTCAGAACAGCAGTAAGGGAAGAGGATTAAGGTCTGAAGACTTATATTCTTCTTTTTACTACATGACAGAGCTCTTCTTTCAGCATTAAAATACTTTTAAAAATAGTAGCTGACATAACAAGTTATGTTAAAAGACCTAAAATTTAGTGAAATTTTAGATGTCAGATTTTAGCTCTTTGGTCTCAGACCCAACTTAGACAGAAATTATTTTTATACAGTTTGCACTTATCCTGCATCTTTGATTTACATTCTTTTATATATATATATATATATATATATATGTATATTACTAGGAGTAAATCTTTTCTTTTGTTTTTGTTTTACTCATTAAAGGAAATAAGGACTAGGAAATTCATTATAGTAGGAAATTAGTCAGGAATTAACTATATGATTTCAGAAATCAATTTTCATGAAAGTTTTCTTTACTATTAAATGCAGAATATTGAGATATTTATTGATATCAACCAAAACCAAGAAATTTTCAGAAAATATGAATGTAAACTTGAGTTGTTACAAAGAATTAATAATACTTTACCTATTATTGATACAAATTAGCCATCCTTTGTCTTATATTATTTCACAGGCATTTTCCTTAACACCAGTCCTTAGAACAATCTAACTGTGTATTCCATTTAGACAGAAATAGAGATGGAAATTCTAGTTCTTTTAAAGAAATTTGGACAGAAATTCTAGTTCATTTAAAGAAAAAAAGGAGTTAGAAATGACCATTTCATTTTTTCCACTAGAAAAAAAATGCTATCAGATGTATTCTCTTTTCCCTTCATATGCTTGTTTACACTTCATTTATTCATCAACTCAGTTGTCACTCATAAGTGAGTAAACTCTTCGTCGGTGGTTAACTTTTTGTCAAGTGTTTCCACTCATGATGATGAAAAATAATAATGAGGTTTACATTCAACCTTTGAGTTGGATCACACTCAGTTTGTTTTGCAAAAGAGTATTATCATTGGACCTCCTCAGCACTTTGGTTAGGGGTTAAAAAAACATCATATATAAAAACATAATTAAATTTGTTCAACAAATATTTATTAAACATCAGCTAAATCTCAGGTACTATGTCAAGTCCTGTATAGACAAAAATGAATAAAAATAAGACTTCTGGGCCAGGCATGGTGGGTTCACACCTATAATCCTAGTAATTTGGGAGGCCAAGGTGGGAGGATCACTTCAGGTTCAAGACCAGCCTGAATAAAAGCAAGATCCTGTCTCTATAAAAAATAGAAAAATCAGCCAGGCATGGTTATGCCTGTAGTCCCAGCTACTTGGGCGGCTGAGGCAGGAGGATTGCTCGAGCCCCGGAGTTTGAGGTTGCTGTGAGCTCTGATGACACCACTGCACTCTAGCCTGAGCAATAAAAAGCAAGACTCTTATCTCAAAAATAAATTAATTAATTAAAATAAATTAAAAATAAATAAAATAAAACTTCTGCCCCATGGATCTCATAGTCTAGTGTACAAGAAATAGGTAAATAATGTGGTACTTGTCTCCTTTATTAGCTCCTTTGCAGGCTTACCTTCCTTTGTCCATTCTCCTCCAAGAAGTTTTTACTGATGTCTACCTCTGTCTTTCCCTAGCTGGGTTAACACCCCTTTCTTTATGTTCCCACAGCATCTCGTTCATATGTTTTATGATAGAACTGACTGACATATTTGTTCACTATCTTTAATAAATGCCCTAATAAATAATGTGCATATAAAAAAGCAGAGCACTCTAAGTGTCAATCACTATAAATTGAATTGTCATAAGTTAAAAAAGGCCTGTAGTTCTTTTGATGAAGGGAAGAAAATTTTCCCTAGAAAAAGGATAAGAAATTCATTGTCACCGCACTTTAAAGTATTATCTTTACCAAGTATATTTTCATTTTAATGAGCAAATCTTTATAGTTCACTTTCATTTTAGTTAGATATACCTCTAAACTATTTAATTTCATTTATTAATCACTGAGTAGGAAAAGTATTTTGAGGAGACTGAGAAGCCTTCACAGTTCTCTGAAGTTCTAAATATTTTGCCTCTGCAAATACGCTTCAATTACAGAAGCCCCTAGAGGAAAGCCAATGTTTTTGAGGGGAGTCCAGAACCACTGAATCTGTGAACCAATTTGGAGCTGTGATATCTCGGTATCTGTAATTTTTGTATGTCTGAGAAGGTTCAATAATAATCCCAGAAAACTAAGGATATAACACGTACAGAAATGCTAGAAGTGATTGCTGTGAAAGTCATAGACATAGCGAACTCTATGAGGGAATTTCCGAGTATAATACAATGAAATATTTAGAATATAATAGGAGAGGGTAACTTGGACATCAAGTAGTCTCTCTTACTTTAAAGACAAGGGAACCTAGGACCAAAGAGGTGTAATAATGTTCTTAAATTTAGACATACAATTATTATTAAAGCAACTAGAACCCAGGATCGTTAACTCCCAGTCTGGGTCCATTTCACTGTAGCACACTGCATCTCAAATCAGTAAGAAAATTATTCTTCTAATGCAAGTGCCTAGATATATATGCATGTATAAAGTGTTTTCTGTTTGTTTATCTGACTACTGGTGAATTTTCTATTGTCTCCGGTCTGTCCTTAGGCATATCTACCATTTTCAGCTCCTTTTTGCAAGCAAGACTTTTAAGAAGAAAGTGCTCCACTGAGATAAATAGCTTTCCTTTGGTTTCTTGGGATAGGCATACCTAGCATAACAATAGATGATAATATTTGTAAGCCTACCATTTATGATTCATTTTCTTTACTTGTAAAATGCATGACATGAATAAATTACAACTTCATACTTGGTATAGTACCAGCTACTAGAAGGCAGATTAAAATATTTTGGCACCATTCCCTGAAATTCCCAATCTTTTTCAGATTACAGTGGAAAACTATGAGCTTTCAATAGAAAGAATTTTGTTCTCTTGGCAATTTTATTTTCAATTATAAACTCTAAGCTTTCTTATTTAAGATTACATGATGAAAGACTTCAGGATCTTTCCTGGATTCTTAGTTTTTCCACTTCAGCAGTTCTAGTCAAGGAATCTTTAAGCTTTCCTGTTGGAACTCATTTTGGAGCAGTGAAGGATCTCTTTTTAGAATATTGACCATAGCATAGAGGCATATGTTCCTGTCTAATTTCTAGCTAATTGGCTGCCTAAAGATAGGCAGTTATCTTAAGCTGAGATTCCCTACCCCCTAGAAGAAATTCAGAAGCTCCTGATTTCAAGTAGTGAGAAGTCCTCACCAAGGTGGTTCACAAGTCATGCTGTAAGTTCATTAACTTTTCCTGATGGTTTAGGTACTATCTGAGAATAAAGAAAAAGGAATTAAGGTATACTGGAAGGAACTTTGCTATCAGACACTCTTTACCTTGCTCTACACCTTTTACTAGCTAAGCAACCCTAGACAAGCTACGTAACCTTTCTGAGTCTTACCTCCCTCCTTTGTAAAATGGAAATAATGTCTACCCAATATAGGGCTATTGTAGGATACTACTAAAGGAGATAATATGTATAAATAATCTAGCTTTCATTAAACTGCTGTATTTAGAATTTAGTAACTGGTTTTCTTCCCCCATTCTCCCCACATGGGGATTCTGAGATCATAGCCCTAGGATAAGCACTTGTAAATTACACAGTCAAAGCTAGAATTCCTTGGCTCAGCTCCATTTGTTGGTTCTTATTAACAATCTCTAGATCCTGTACATTTGATATAATCAAATTTAAATTCCGTCCACCCAGATCATTCGGGAATATGTGTCTGTCTCATTGGAAAATTTAGTTAAGGAGCATTTTTCATTGTTTATCTGCTTATCTCTGATTGAGTATTACATAATTGAAGCAAAAAGTTGAGATATTTAATCAAATATTTCAAGTGAAAACATACATTTTTATTATCCAAATTACTGCCTTCCATTTCTACTTCCAGTCTAGTAAGTTCTTCACCTAGAATGATCCCGTGTACTTGTAAAGGGATATTGGTCTGTGCTGGCATTTGCTGTAGATTTTTTCATTTTTCTGTGAATGTGACCACTTAAACTCATTCATAATTCCCTTCAGGTATTCTTATCTCTTTAAGCTCTTGAGTCCCTGAACTTTATTACACCTCTAAAATACATACTCAGGTACAATGAACACTATTCTGGTGACAGGCACACTAAAAGCCCGGACTTCAACATTATACAATATATTCATGTAACAAAAAATTTATACTCCCTTAATATTTTGAAATTTAAAAAATGTATGTCTTATTATATTTTTCTGTTTCAGCATCTTATTGCATCATTACCTTTACACTTCTCTCTTCATTCTTCAAAATAAACATCTCAATGCCTCTATATAATTTTAATGACATGTATGTATGTATGTATATATACATATACATAATCACAACCTACAACTAATCATGATGTTTTTCATATCCAAAAATTATATTACCAATCAGCTCTCTGTATGTGTGCTTTCAGGTGCTTTTTTCCTCATTATGGTGGGTACCACATGTATGCCTTTACCATTAAGCCCCTTTGTATGGAGGAGTTATTTTCACAGTTATGCAATTGAGTAAAATTACTTATTCATACAGGAATCAGGCCTATAACCTTAGCCTAATTGCTCTGTGTCACAACCAAGTAAACTAATCTTCTTTTTTCATACTTCCTTCTATCATACCATTATATATATTTACTTATATATTTATTCTCTCATTAAAAATTAAAGCGTATTATAAATGTATTGCACTTTAAGCAATTTTGATAGAAAATAATTTATATTTAATCAAAAAAGTAAGAGAATTAATTTTTCAATAGGATTTTCTAAGTTACTTTACATAGTTTTTATTGACTGTATGTGTGATCAAAACAAGGTACAGGCTGGGTGCGATGGCTCATGCCTGTAATCCTAGCACTCTGGGAGGCTGAGGTGGAAAGATCATTTGTGGTCAGGAGTTTGAGACCAGCCTGAGCAAGAGCTGACCTCGAACCTCACCTCACCTCTATAAAACCTCACCTCTATAAAAAATAGAAAAAAATTAGTGGGCATGGTGGTATGCACCTGTAGTCCCAACTACTTGGGAGGGTGAGGCAGGAGGATCACTTGAGCCCAGGAGTTTGAGGTTCCAGTGAGCTATGATGACACTACTGCATTCTACCCAGGTCAATAGATCAAGATTTTGTCTCAAAAAGAAAACAAAAAAGTATAATCTTTAGATATGATTCTTAGTTTTTCCATTATTTTGGGGTACCTCATTATGTTTCCACATTTTCAATATACATGTCTTATTTGGTATAGTTAGTAATTTTTTAATTCAGCATCTATTTTACAGTGCCATAGTCTATATTAATAGGATTAAGTTAGGATTCAGAATGTAAGCAGTGGGAAAGTTTGTCAGTTAAAATGGAAAGAAGGCCGGGCATAGTGGCTTATGCCTGTAATCCTAGCATTCTGGGAGGCCCAGGCAGGAGGATTGCTTAAGGTCAGGAGTTCGAGACCAGCCTGAGCAAGAGCGAGACTTCGTCTCTACTAAAAATAGAAAGAAATTAGTGGGACAACTAAAAAAATATATAGAAAAAATTAGCCGGGCATGATGGCACATGCCTGTAGTCCCAGCCACTCAGGATGATGAGGCAGGAGGATTGCTTGAGCCCAGGAGTTTGAGGTTGCTGTGAGCTAGGCTGATTCCATGGCACTCTAGCCCAGGCAACAGAGTGAGACTGTGTCTCAAAAAAAAAGAAAAAATGGAAAGAAAATAGAAATTTTCTAAGAAAGAATAGCGTCAAAATACTGTATTCCTGCAAATATAAAAATTTCCAAAAAGTGTCTCAGGTTTTTAGAAATGATAACTCATCCCTCTCCATTCCAAATGTTATATTGGCAGAATTATGAAAATTAATGAAAATGAAAAGAGACAAACTTAAGTGGCAGTAAAGGATTTGCCAGTACCAGCAAAACAATTACCAGAAATGAAAACTTCGTAATAGCTTTTTAAGTTTAAATTGATTAACTTTCCCATTAGAGCATACAGTGCTGCAGTAGTTACCTTTTTGACTGTTTTCTCTAGTAAAGACTTTTCAACTCCTGGCAGGCTGTTAGCTCACCCCAAGCAGCATGGGCTAAGTGCCAGGTAAACAAAATCTTTCTTTTATTTAATTGTGAAACAAAAGCATAAGAAGAAAATCAGAGACAAAAGGATTCTATTGTAATCAACAACACTTGTAATGTGTCTGAATGTGTATAAGAATGGAATCAATTTGCAATACCATTTAAAATTTTAACTCGATTTTTCCAACAACAGAATTTATTGAAGATAGTTAAAAACTTGTTTTCTGTTTCTATAAACTCCCTTTCTTCAGAATAACAGTCTCCTTGGTTAAGTTCTAAAAAAAAAAAATCAGCCATTAACGTCTTGTTTATCATTTGGATATAACACTGAATGATTTGGTGAGACTAGTGGAAACCTGTGACTATAATTCCTTACTAATTTCCTTGCTTTGATTTAGCAAAATGAAAATAAGCCACCAATATTTGTTCAAAATCAATGTCATAATTGGTATACTGTTAATGTATTTCTTCTTTCATTCCATGTAGGAGCTCTGTTTCCTCATACATTGTTTTCTTTTTATAAAATATTTCTGATATATTAACCTTGTTTTCTTTTTTATTAATAACCATAGTAATATTATAATATAGGACGCATCAGTGTTGGAAAAGTTAAGAATTACTTTTAGAATACTAAGATACATGGTTCAAAATTGCAGCCTATAGGAAGAAAATACTTTTTTCCTATGGAGCATATGGCAGTTTATAGTACAGTGATTCAGAGATTTTAAATTATTCAAACTATAGAATGAACATTTCTTTGTTTTGCATCAAATCCTGACCAACAAATTCACCCCTGGAACATAAGTGCTACCTATTTATCAGTGAAACCCTACTCTTTTGACCCAGGTATGGCAAGGTTTCCGTCATTAAGTAATGAAAAGAGCAAGTACTTGCTCTCAATCGAAGCATTTTTGTGACATCAAGGACATTTTAGGTAGTTTTAAAAATTATCATTTCCCCTAAAAAATAAATCTTTCATTTTAATTAGGTTGAATGCTTTTTATAGTTAGTTATTTTTAAAGCTTAATATTTTATACATAGAAATGAATATATGTAATACAGATGTAAATTGTGACAATAAAATAAGCATCATGAAACCCCAACCCAACTTAAGAACTAATTCATTACCAATTCCCTTTCATCTTTTTATATTGCTAAATCATTTCTGGTAATCATAACATTTGTGTTTATTCCAAATTCTATAATCTTGCATAAAGTTTGTTTTATATTTTATGACATAAGAAAAGTAATGCTTTCCCTTACTCATTACATTGGCAGATAATGAGCATCCTTAGATGGAAAAACACAAATGCACAACACAGTTGCACTTTGAACAAGTTATGTATTTTATCAGAATGGGAATTTTATTGTATTATTCCATAAACAGGATTTCTGTAGTAACTACAGATTAATTAATGTATTGGTTTTCACCAAAGGAAATGTTAACCCATAAACCATTCAGTCTTTCTCAGTTTACACATACATAAATTCTGTAATACGTAAGTATGACCCATTACGCACCAAAATTTTGTCTAGTTAGTCTTTCAAACAAAGGCATGGGGACTAAATTATATTGGGATAGGCTTGAAGGCATCCACCATGTTAAATATTTATTTTAGTGTTTGATAAGAAACCATGAAGTTTTCTTTAAGTATGGTATACAAGCATATCTCACTTTATTGCCCTTCGCAGATACTATGTTTTTTACAAATTGAAGGTATGTGGCAACCCTGTGTCAAGCAAGTCTATCAGCATCATTTTTCCAACAGCATGTGCTCACTTCATGTCTCTGCATCTCATTTTGGTAATTCTCGCAGTATTTCAGAGTGTTTATTATGATTGTATCTGTTATGTTGGCCTGTGATCTGAATAGAAATCAAATGACCCTCAACATTCCCTTACACCAAAGCTGAATCCAGAGCAAGACCCTAATTCTCTATAATTCTTTGATGGCTGAGAGACGTAAGGAAGCTACAGAAAAAGAGTTTGAGGCTAGCAGAAGTTACTTCGTTAGATTTAAGGAAAGAAGTTGTTTCCATAACAAAAGTGCAAGGTGAAGCAGCAAGTGCTAATGTAGAAGCTGCAGCAAGTTATCCTGAAGATCTAGCTAAGATCATTGATAAAGGTGGCTGCACTAAATAACAGATTTTCAATGTAGACAAAACACCCTTATATTTTAGAAGAAGATGCCATCTTGGACTTTCATAGCTAGAGAGGAGAAGGTAATGCCTAGCTTCAAAGGACAGGCTGACTCTCTTGTTAGGGGCTAATACAACTGGTAACTTTAAGTTGAAGCCAGTGCTCATTTTCCATTCCAAAAATCCTAGGCCCTTAAGAATTATGCTAAATCTATGCTGCCTATGCTCTATAAATGGAACAACAAAGCCTAGATGACAGGACATCTGTTTATGTCATGGTTCACTGAATATTTTAAGCCCACTGTTGAGACCTACAGCTCAGAAAAAAAGATTCCTTTCAGAATATTATCGCTTGTTGACAATGCACCTGATCATCTAAGAGCTCTAGTGGAGATGTGCAGGAGATTAATGTTGTTTTCATACCTCCTCACACAACATCCATTATGCAGCCAATAGATCAAGAAGTACTTTTGATTTTCAAGAATTATTGTTTAAGAAATACATTTAGTAAAGCTGTAGCTGCCTTAGATAGCTATTCCTCTGATGGATCCAGACAAAGTCAATTGAAAACCTTTTGGAAAGTATTCACCATTCTTGATGCCATTCAGAACATTTACGATTCGTGGGAGGATGGCAAAATATCAACATTAACAGGCATTTGGAAGAAGTTGATTCCAACCCTCATGGATAATTTTGAGAGGTTCAAGGCCTCAGTGGAGAAAGTAACTGCAGATGTGGTGGAAATAGCAAGAGAATCAGAATTAAAAGGGGAGGGCAATATAGATGCAAAAATTCTCAACAAAATTCTAGCTAACCGGATTCAGGTGCTTATTAAGAAAATAATCCACCATGATCAAGTGGGCTTCATTCCAGAGATGCAGGGATGGTTCAACATACGCAAATCTATAAATGTAATTCATCACATAAACAGAAGCAAAAGCAAAAACCATATGATACTCTCAATCGACGCAGAAAAGGCATTTGACAAAATTCAACACCCTTTTATGATAAGAACGCTTAACAAAATAGGCATAGACGGGGCTTACCTAAAAATGATA
>CAUYSK010081283.1:0-21413 GCA_963575035.1 Avahi laniger
TGGTAAGGTACCTATTCAGATCTCCACCTTTTTAATTGGGTCGTTTGCTTTCTTATTGTTGAGTTTTAAGACTGCATTATACATTTTGGATAACAGTCCTTTATAAGGTGTGTCTTTTGCAAATATTTTCTCTTATTCTGTAGCTCGTTTTCTCATTTTCTTGATATTAGTGTATTTTAAAGTAAGTATACATGTATACGGTTTTTTTTTTATGCCTCTTTTCTTTAGCTATCCTTCTTTTTTTTTTTTTATTTCAGCATATCATGGGGGTACAGATGTTTAGGTTACGTATGTTGCCCTTGTTCCCCCTCCCCCCCAAGTCTGAGCTTCAAGCGTGTCCATCCCCCGGGAGGTGCGAATCACACTCATTGTTTGTGCATATGCCTGTCCCCTCCTCCCCCTCCCCCCTCGCCCTGCCCAACATCCAATAAATGTTATTCTTATATGTGCTCTTAAGTGTTGATCAGTTAATACCAATTTGATGGTGAGTACATGTGGTGTTTGTTTTTCCATTCTTGGGATACTTCACTTAGTAGGATGCATTCTAGCTCTATCCAGGAGAATACAAGAGGTGCTATATCACCATTGTTTCTTAAAGCTGTATATATATATATATATATATATATATATATTCCTTTAATTCTCAAAACTCTGGAAAAGATACTATTATTCCCATTTTAGAGAGGAAGAAACAGAGGCTGGTACCAATGGGAGTATTGTGAGCATCACATAAAATAATGTATGCAAAATTTTTACACTTAAAACTGTATGCTGAATAGTACATGGAGTATATATATATATTCCATATATACTCATATATACTCATATATATATATATATATGAAAAGCTTAGAACAGTGCCTGATAGTACACACTGTAAAAGAGTTTTTTGCTTTGAAAATGAGGGAACTGCCTTTAACCCGCCTTTGGGTGAGGCAAAGACATAAAGCGTAACTGGAATGTTTGTACTCTCACAATACCTTGGAATAATAAATTAAAAAAAAAAATGAGGGAACTAAGATTTGGATCACACAACCAGTGAGAAGGGAAGCCAGGACTTGACCTCCAGAGTCTGACTGTAATTGCAACACTGAAGACAGAACAAAGTGATGAGTTTATGAAGTTGCTCTTCTCTTACACAGTAGACTCAAGGAGCTCCTTCCTTTCCCTGGTGACAAGCGTTGATAATCAGGAGCACATTCCTCTGGATTTATTAGACTTTTTGCCTCTGATATGGGTAGCAGCATTAGCCTATTTTCTGTTATTTGCTGAGGGGTTGATCTTAAAAGATTGAAAGTGATGGAAGAGCTGCTAGAATTCAACTATTTCAGGATCTTTGTTCAGCAACCATTAATAACAAACCTCAGATAATAAAACTGATGAGGCATAGAGAGATTGGCTGACTTTTCCAATATCCCATTGCATCGTGAGCAGAATCACAACTATAACTCAGGTCTCCACATACTTAACTGGGTGTTCTTTCTGTTTCACCATCTTGTTTCTTGCTTTTTATTCTCTTCCTTTGCTTCTTCCCTCCCTCTGCCCCTCCTTATTCACCTCTTTTTTCCCTCTTCCTTTTCTTCTTCACCTGGTGTGTGTATATGCAACATAACCAAGATACAGAAAAGTGCTTAACACACACACACAAACACACACACACAATACTTACAAAGCAAATTCCTGTGAATCACCACCTAGGTGAAGAAATAGAACATACCTGGCCCCTCAGAAGACACCATGTACTTTTCCCTGATCACTCGGAAGTCACTATGTACTCTTCCCCGATCATTAACTCTTCTCTCCCCTCACCCTCACTCAAGGTAGCCACTACTCAGATGTTGTCATTTACTTGTTCTTTTTTTATAGTTTTACCATTTTTGTATGTATGTCTATTCAATATAATTTAGTTTTGCATATTTTATAGCTGTTTTGAGATATAATAAATATACCTTAAGCTGCACATATTTAAAGTGTACGATTTGATAAATTTTGACATATGCACATATCCATGATACCATCATCATAATCAAGATAATGTCCATATCCATCATCCCCCAAATTTCCTCATGCCTTGTTTTGTTTCCTCTTCCAGGACCCTTCTTGCCCTGACCCACTTTCCTCCCTCACCTTCTCTAGGTGAGCACTGATCTGCTGCCTGTCATTGTTGATTAGTTACCATTTTCTAGAATTTTATATAAATATTATAGAATCGATGGATATGTGGTCTTTTTTGTCTGACTTCATTCATTCTAGCAGATATGTAGTGGTTTTAATTTGCATCACCCTGATGATTAATGGTCCTGAGCATCTTTTCTTGTGTTTGTCATCTGTATATCTGCTTTGGTGGAATGTCAACATTTTTTGCACATTTTTTAATTGATTTTTTTGTCTTGTTCTTCTTGAGTTGTAAATGTCCTCTATATATTCTGAACATGCCTTAACCAGATATATATACATATATTTTATTATTATTATTTTTTGCAAATATTTTCTCTAAGTCTGTGGCTTGACTTCTTATTTTTGTGACAATGTCTTTTGAAAAGCAAAGGTTTTAATTTTGATGAAGCCCCATTTCTTGAGTTTTTCTTGATAGGTTCGTGTTTTTGTGTGTATATGTTGTATTGAAGAAGTCTTTTCCAAAACTAATGGTATTAAAATTTACCACTATATTTTCTTCTAGATGTTTTATAGTTTTAGCTCTTATATACAGATCTATAATCTATTTTGAGTTGTTTTATGTATGCTGTGAATAAAAGTCAAAATTCATATTTTTGATTCATAGCTGATCAATTATTATAGAACTGTTGGGTGAAAAGCTTGTTATTTCTCACTGGAATGCCTTGGTATCTTTGTGAAAAGCTAATTTATCATAATGAGTCTATTTTAGTATTTTCTAGTCTATTCCATATATGTCTATATTATGCCAATATAACACTATTTTGCTAACATTATAGTAAGTCTTGAAATGAGGAAATTTAAATCCTCCAACTTCAAGCTTCTTTTACAAAATTTTCTTGTCTATTGTAGATTGTTTGCATTTCCATACAAATTTTATAATTAGTTTCAATTTCCAACAAATATTCTGAGATTTTGATTGAGATTACATTGAACTTCTGGATCAATTTAGGGAGAACTGATATTTTAATAATATTGAATCTTCCAATCCATGAACGTGGTATATCTCTCCCCATGTATTTAGGTCATCTTTAATTTATCTTAGTAATGTTTTTTAATTATAATGTTATTTGTCTTGTTTTTTATAGTTTTATTTTACTTGAGCTTCTTTAGCCTTTTTAGATCTCTGTGTTTATAGTTTTCACCAAATTTGGAACAATTTTAGTCAGTATGTCTTGAAGTATTTCTATTTCTATTACGTTGTGTTTTTCTGGGCCTTCAATTTTAAGTAAGGTTATATTATCCCAAAGTCACTGATGCCCTATTCAAACTTTTTAGTTTACTTTTTCTGTTTGCTTCATTTTGAACACTTTCTATTACCATGCAGTCAAGTCCTCTGATTTTTCTCATTCACCACTGTTTCATTTGCTGTTGGTCCCTTTCTGAGTTTTTTTCATTTATATATTATATTTTTCATCTCTAGAAGATCCATTTGGTTCTATTCAATTGTTTTGTATACCTTGCATTTCTCTTCTCATCATGCTCATGTTTTCCTCTTTGTTATGAATTTCATGGAGTAAAATTCCATGGGGAGAGAATTTTTTTAAGTTAGCTGCGTGTATGTGGTTGTCTTTGGTGTTACTTGCAGATCTTGCCATTGGCTAGAGGATGAGAATCTTCTCTAGGTTCCTGATAAAGTTTATTGTTGGGGGACTGAGAATCCAATAGAGCCTTTAATGGTCTCAATGAGGCAAGGGTTATGAAACTGGAGACTTAAGGGCTTCAAATATATAACCAGTATTTTTGCAAGTAGGTGTATAACTAGTCTGGGATCATCTTACACCATGGTTAAAGAAAAAGGTGTTTCTGGAATGCCCCAGTCAAATCAAGCCTAGGCTTTAATTGTATGACAGGGATTACCTACTTTTGGTTTACTTCTGTATTGATACTGTAATTATTGGGCCCAGTTCACTGTAGGAAAGGTCTCCTATAGACTTCTTGGCTAATGACAATCTTGGACTTTTGTTTCTGTTATTTTTATTCTATGAGGTTAAAAAAAATAAGGATAAAAATTTCCTAGGCTGGAAAAGTGACCTTGTTGCAATATCAACTTCAAAGTGCCTTTACTTCCCTGGCCTGTTTAAAAAGATTGTCTGTGGCAGTTATTGATTTAATGCCTCTAAACTTCCAAAATACCCTTCATTGTCATCTCTGCAATAATGGAACTGGAACCTGTAAATATTTTTCCTTTGCCAGGTGACATGATATCAGACTTGGTTAGCAAAGAGTGCTAGAAAGATATAGGTTGAAGGAGTTTCCCTTTTTTATTCTGGTGTGTTTTCCTAGCTAGGCTTATACTGAATTTCTGAAATAAGTTTGACTTGGCAGCACCTAGCTTAAGTGGAGACCAGTAGTCAGCAAAAATTAGGACTTCCCAATGGTCGGTCAGCTTTCCCTGGAACCCCTCTGAAGGTCTTTTTACAAAGTCCCATGAATAGCTTTGCATAATCTCCCCTTGTGTGGCATCACAGGGTGGTACCAGCTCATGGGCAGCTTCCTCAGGCACCCCAGAGAGCCATTTCCCTGTGAGTGCCAGGGTATTTTCCCATGGATGGCGTTCTCTAAAACCCCTCAGGTAACTGTGTATCTAATCCTGCAAGTGTTTGAGAATATTATATCTGTCATTTGTGACAACAGGGACGGGCCTGGTGGGCATGATGATAAATAAAATAATCCGGGCACAGAAAGACAAATACCGCATGATCTCACTTATATGTGGAATCTAAAAAAGTTGCTCTCGTGGAAACACAGAGTAGAAAGGTGGTTACCAGAGGTTGGGGTGGGGAGGAGGGATGGGAAAAGGAGACATGTTGATCAAAGGGTACAAAGTTCCAGTTAGATCAGAAAAGTAAGCTTTAGTGATCTATTGCACTGCACAGTTACCGCAGTTAATAAGAATATAATGTTTATTTCAAAATTACTAAAAGAATAGGTTTTTAACACGCTCATTACAAAATAAGTTGGTGAGTTGACAGATATGTTAATTAACTTGATTTAATCCTTCTACCATGTAGCTTCAAACATCACATTATACTCCATAAATATAACAATTACTTGTCAATTAAAAATCAATTAATTTTAAAAAGAATATGTGATTATATCTAATTCAGCTTATTTTCATCAGAAATGTGGATCCAAACAACCTAGTTTATGTTTACTAGAGACTTGAATCACAACTTTACTTTTTCCAATGAGGCAATTTCCTGAACTTTGAGAGACTAAAGTGTAGGAGAATAAGACATAGGTTAGACTCCTAAGTTGGAAACCATGTTATTCTTCTAATAATCAAAACCTTTTTGGCTTCTCATTTGTCTGCACATAAACTCCAGCCTCATTAGCTGGCTGGCTGGCATAGATGTCATATTAAGGCTTTGCCACAAGTATTATTTGAAACTCATCTCTTGCCACATTTCTATGCTAACTCTAAGCTTCAGCCACTCCGAATTCCTTGTATTTCCCTCAATGCACCCTACTCTTTTCCGCTTGGCCTTTGCACATTGTTCTAGCTGCCAGATTAGTTTTTACTTGTGCCTTAGGATGCAGTTTGGAGATGACCTCTGACAACTTCTACTGGCCATATTTATGTGCTTCTCCTTGGCGCTTCCATAAACTATCTCTATTTGTACTTAGCACATGATATTCATCACTGATCCAAAAAGTCATTCATTCATTCAGCAAATATCTGTTTATCATATTCTTCTTCTACCCAGACAGTGAAGATGCAAAGATTCAGAAGATAAGCATTACCCCAGCTTTATATTCTGATTTGTACATGTCTATTCAATAGTCTATTTTCCTTAGTCTATCATGAAGTTGTTACTTTTTCAGGACCTGGGACAGTAGCTTTTTCTAATGAGCACCAAATAAATGTTTCTTGAATGAATTAGTGAATGATTACAAGAGCAGAAAAAGGAGAAATTAGGAAGTTCCAAAACAGAAAACTTGCATTAAGATATGTCAAAATGTAAACAATGTTTTAGCTATCCCTTTGCAGTGATTTTTCAGGTGAATTCTACATTCTTCTTTATATTTTTATGTATTATTTGATTTTGTGGGATTTAAATATATACAATTATGTATGATTTGATATTTAATAAATTTATATACACAAGATTAAAATAATTAAAAATTTTCAAAAGCCTTCAAGCAATTTCATAGCTATTCACTGCAAGTCCAAACATTTTTGTATTATTCTGGAGCTACCACAAATCAACGCGCCCTGCTGTTTCTCTCAGCACTAACAAATCAAAGCTTGAAGCGATCAATGTATTAAAAATATCTGTGAGGACTTTTGGTTAACTACTTCAGAAGCTTATGCACAAATCACTGTCAAGGAAGTTGTATTAATATAAAAAGCTGGGCACTTTAAACATATCTTACTCATACCTTTTGAATCCAATTCTCTCTGGCAAACTTCAGATCTGTGTTTTTGTCTCTGCACTTTCAAAATCTGACATTTTTAACAAATACTTTCAATAGCCCATTTTAGCACCACCTGAAAAACAGCTCTCACTCTTCTAGCTGTATGATATATTTTTAGAATACTTGTCTTTTTTCATGGGTTTTTAGGCTTTGCTTCCATGCCAATTGAGAGAGACTATAGCAGACAGATCTGTAGTTAGGACATATCACTGCTACATTGGGTATCCAGTTTTTAAAAATGTCCTGGACTGTTGCTGAGAGATGGAGTATCTGAGTCAGAAGCTATGAAGAGTGGTTCACTTTGTCAGACTCTTCACAGTTCTTGTGGGAAACCAGAAAATTTTAAAACCCATGGGAAGGTTAGTCAACATTAGGGATAGGAATGTTTCTGAATGCAGATATTAGTAAATGTTATCTTTTTAAAAAAAATTTTATTGTAAATTGACAATTTATAATTGTATATATTTATGGGGTACAAAGTGATGTTATGATTTATGAATACAATGTGGAATGATTAAATCAAGCTAATTAACATATCTATTATCTCAAATACTTGTAATTTTTTTATGGTGAGAACATATGAAATTTACTCTTTTAGCAATTTTGAAATGTGCTGTTATTATCTGTATTCACCATGCTGTGTAATAGATCTCAGAATAAAACCTTATTCCTCTCGTCTGTGATTTTGTACCCCTTGGCCATCATCTCTCCATTCCTCCCAACTCCTGAGCCTCTTTAACCACCATTCCATTCTCTGCTTCTGTGAGTTCGGTTGTTTCACATTTCACATATAAATGAAAACATACAGTATTTATTTTACTGTACCTGGCTTGTTTCACTTATGAATGACTCTGGAAACCGTGGTGAACTGGTAGGGATACAGGCTCGAAGTTCAAATAAAACCTCTGTCCCTTATGGTTTGTGTCTCTGTCCAGACTAACCTCTCTGAATTCAATATTCATATCTATAAAAGAGGGATAGTATTAATACTCATCTCAATGGGACTTATCCATGTCCAGTATATACATGACAACCCAAAGTAGGTGACTGAAGCAAGGATCGCAATCAATGGAGGTTTACGAAGCCAAAGTTTTGAGGACGCACCTGGGAAAAGCACAAGCCATCTGTGACTGTTTTATCCAAAGTGAGATTTGGGAATTCAGTATTGAAAAGGGAGAGGACACACAGAAAGAAAAAAGCACCCAAGCAATCGCTACATCTTGGCGCCTGCCTTTGTCCTCAGCAGGGGCTAGAGGTCCCTGCTGTTTAACTAACAGAAATGCATTCAAGGGAGAAGAGGGACTTGGCTGATTTCGACGTGCTACTTTCCACTCTGCATTCTGTCTTCCCCTCCTCTGACTCTTTTCCTACCACTCCTCCAGTCTAAGAGTTGGGGTGGGGGGCAGTGGTCGGGGGTGAATAGAAAAAAAAGGTACTCCAGGGAGACATGTTTCTGCCTCCCCCACCGCCCACTCCCACTGCCCTCACTGCCCACCGCTGTGATCAAAACAGCAAGTCTGCTACACCATGGAAGTGGGGCTATTCCATGATTACAGTGCAAAAGGGGAACTTCAAAATGAAAAGGTGATTTTAGAAAAAGGGGTTAAATTATCTGTGACTGTACCAAGGGAAATTTGAAATTCTCCAGCTTCCAGGTTGAAGATAGTATATACCAGATAGAGCCACGGATGCATCTAAATGATGAACTTCATGGAGGCCCATGACTGAGTGCAAATAGAATCCTTTAAAGAGTTTTCCAGACACAAATAAAACTGTGACATGATTGCCATGAAAATTAGCCTTAATTGAGCAATATTGAGAGGGCATCAGCCAATATCATTACCACTCCAAACTAAGACTCTGGTGGAGAATTTGGGAAGTAATAATAGCTAGTACTTACTGAGATGTGGCAGGAACTGTTATATATTCTTTGTGTGTATCATTTTATTTCATCATTATTATAATTTATGAGATAGGTACTATTATTAGGCCATTTCTCAGATATAGGAACTTAGGCACAGGAAAATTAAACAATTTGCTGATTGTCATATGTCTAGTAGGTGGCAGTGCTTGAACTGAGCTACTGTGCTATGTTCTTTGATAGGTTTCAGTCTAGTAAATGGGCAACCATCTAGAATGTTGAGTAATTATTATGGCAGTCCCTGGCTATTGGAGAGAGGACTTAAAGAAGGCAGGGGTGGCAGAAGGCTTGTTGTGACTTAACGTAGCCAATTTGGATATATATAGCTGTGAGGTTCTTTCTGGTATCTAACTACTTCCGATAACCTAGCTATCAGGTCATAACGAAAGCAAATCTTCAGTGAAAATTTCCTACACAGGGAAGCATTTATTAGATAATAATTCATTAGCAAAGAGTGAACAAAACATTTCCTACATTATATTCTCAAGCCTTAATAAAATCCCGGCTTTCTGCCCTTGTTTGAAAATTTCAGTCAGGCAGAACAACAAAATTTCTGAGGTAAGATTCTCTGTCCTTATTAATGGGCATTCTGTAGTCAGAATTCTCCTGAACCAGTGTCTAGATACAGAACTGATTTGGGATCAAGCAATGAATGGACTCCATTTCCATGGGTTAGGGGTACAAGCCAGGGCGGATTCTTATATCCTTTTCTCCCATGGGCACAGAGTGTCTCTAAATAACTCTAGCCAATCCACACTAGAATAATTTGACTTTCTTTTAATAAATACCCATTTCTCTTATGCATCACACTCAATAATGTCACTGGTTCTATCAATGAAAATCCATTTTTTCTCATATGCTAATTAGAAAATGTCAACTGTTTATTGAGATACCATTAACAGCATGACTTATGAGCAACCTCTGGAGTGTGGCCCTTCAGGTATAATGCCAGCTGACTGCAGCTAAAAATGAAACTTGAACTGGTGCAAACATAATGTTACACTGATTGTGCTGAAATACTTCAAAGTAAATCACAGACCTTGCCACACTATTGCATATTTCTAGTTTTCACATTTTTGGGGAGGCTCCTTGTTCTTTCTTTGGACTCTGCTTCTATTTTTGGAAAGGTAATTTTCTTTCATTGATAGACTTTTTGGTTTTGCCCATGAAAAACAAATATTAGGTTTTTCTTTTGTTATGTATGTGATATTATACTTACAGTTATAAAAGTCAGACTATTTGTATAATAATAATCACATCTGTTAAGTACTTACTATAGTACTGGGAATTTTATTATGCACTCTAGAGGTATGGTTTAGCTTAGTCCTCATAGCAATCCAATGGTTAAATTATTCTGGTTTGCAGCAAAAATAAATAGGAGGCTCCAAGAGATTGAATAATTTGGCCAAGGTCACACAATAAGTGGCAGCAACATTATTCAAACCCTGGTCTGAAATTCCAAGACTCATACTTTTAATCAATCCACTATGCTGCTATGGGGTTATTTTAAAACACACATTGTTTTTTGTAGACGGTACATCATTTACCCTTAATGCTTAACATTTTAACCAATGTTCAGGAACAACTAACTATGAGAGGATGGGGTATTGTGTGTCTTATTTGCATGGCTGTAAATAAAAATGCATGAAGACAGAGAGAAAGAGATATGGGTGTGTGTGTGTGTGTGTGTGCTCTTGCCTCTGCTTCTGAACATTCTGTTTTTCAGTTGTAACACATTATAAGACAATTAGAACACATCTGAAATACATCCTGTGAACCAGAGTAAAAATGGTCTTGGCTAGTACCATTTGGTAATTTTGGCTTAACAACCCAAAAACCTTCCAGATGACTGTAAAACTGTTTTTATCTCCTTTGGTTAAAGATTCTTTAGGCTCCAGATATGTAGAGAACTATATTCCTGTGCTGAAACACATGGAGTAAGTATTCTAGGGATTTGTCAAGTTGTTTAAAGAAGAGTCTCATATAATGAGCATATCTTTGCAACAATGCATGCAATCATTTTATGAAAAGGTTTCACATATGATTGAGCCCTTGAGAGATTAAAAAAATATATAAAAACACAAAGCTCTCTCAGATCTTTAAACTTAAAATTTATAGACAAAGGAAACGACTAAATAGAAATTTATTTCTTGCTCACATACAATCTGATCAATCCTTCAGAGAATGACTCCATGCCAGCATGCAGAGACCTGGATGGATGGAGATCTTCACTTTCAACATGAAACTTTTAAAGTCACCTTGAGCATTGAAATACAACTGAAAGTTGTTAGAAGAGAGAAAATTGAGGATCACCTAGGAGGTTTATATGGGTCATGCTTGAAAGTGGGGTAAGCTTTTCTACCTACATTTCACTAGCCACAGCTTAGCTACTTACCCCTATTTAGATGCAAAGGAGGTCAGGAAATGTAGCTTCTTTCTGGGTAGAAGTGTCAAAGCAAAAATCTCTAAATTAAGTGTAAACAGAAGCATTATTAGCAAAGAACATTGGCTCCAGTGAAGTCACATACTTTGATGAATAAACTGAGGGAAAAAATAAGTTTGCAAGTGGTATAAAATTCTTTCTGATATTTTAATTCCACATTTATGTAATTCATATGTAGGGTGATAGTTCTTAGAATTAAAATGCAGGAAAACCCATTTGTAATAGATGTACCTAAAATGTTGTTAAAATGTTAACTATTAGAGGAAAAATGTTTCATTGTCTTTGAATAATATTTTGTATTTCAGAATAACTTCATGAAAAGAAGTATTGTGTATGAATTGAAAGTGTGCACCTTGGAGTCAGCCAAACTGTAACTAATGTTTCTGTATAGGAATATATGAAATGATGTATTAAGGGAAAACCTTTCCACGTATACTCAAAAGATAATGCCATTAAAATCCATATTTCAGGAAAGAGCCTGAGAGTTACTTTAAACTTTCTGAAGTTATCAAACCAATAGACAGCCAGCAAAACAAACATTTACAATGCACTGAAGATTATAACAAAGGATACTGAATGCAAAGCACAAAACATTAGTCTCATCTTAGATAAACATGGCACAACTGACCTTGGATTGTCTAGTTCTGTCACACTTATTTAAGACAATACCCTAAGCTAAAATCATTATTTAAGCAAACAGTTTTGAAAATAGAATGTTGTAAGAAATACAACTTCTACATTTCCTTATTGTTTCTCTTATTCTATTGAATAACTCATACATATTTATAGCTCCAAGCTTTTGGTTTACAAATGTGTGTGTGTGTGTGTGTGTGTGTGTGTGTGTGTATACTTGCTTGTGTGCACATGCAATCCTCTCAGGCTGTATCTGTGTGGGAATTTAAGCTGCTAGACAAAACCACGTCCCACTAAGTTGACACTTCAGGACTACAGCTGCCAGATGCTCAAAAGAAACATCTGTTCCTGAAGGCCACAGGAGACAACAATGAAAGAAAAATAGGATAATTTTATAAGACAAAGTAAATCCAACAAATGTGCAAATATAGATCATTCATTCTGTTTCAAACACTCCTGCACATAAGGGGAAATAATGGAACAGTAACATTGTCTATTATGCTGTAGAGCTCTATTTCCGTTTTAGAGGTGTGGTATTGGGCAAGTGATTATTTCCATCATTTGTACAGTGAGGGGGAGCGTTATGGTAATGGGGATGGGGCAATGAGGACAAATCTCATTTAAGTCCTAATTTTGCGCCTGTTTGCCCATACAGGACCACGGCGATAAAATCAGCTAGCCCAACTCTTTGGTCATAACGATGGTGGAGTCACCTGCCCTTGAAGCCATCTGAAGCCAATGAGAAAAAGTGATGTGAGTGGAGGCCACAGGCTGCATAACAAGGACCGGTGCAAGCATGATGGCTCAGGAAGGCAAAGCAAGCATCACTGAATTAGAAGTTCAGCTTTCACGATGGATTATTCTGTGGTCAGGCTGTTTGAAATGGAAGGGAAGCAGAGGATCTGAGAAAAGTTAGAAGATGCAGAATTTCTAAGTTCTGAATGCTGGGGAGTGGGTATCCTTTGAGGCTTCCTGAAAATTCTTGGTCCAAAGAGCCTTCCGGTAGTGCTGGTGATGCAACTCATTTCTAGCTGGCTCCTTGGAGACTGTCCTCAACAGCCTAGCTTCTTGTGACTCACCTCTTGTGCCGAGCACTGGAGCCCTGACTGTTGGCTACCTTGGCGATGTTGCTTTACCCACTTGTTCCATACCCTGCCATACTCAACTTTAGCCTACCCACCTTGGAACTTCCTGCAGTGCCACTGATTACTTTAATACCAAGAAATGGCAGCAAGTCCAGTCCTACATATTTTCTTTTTCCAGAAATCTTGTCCCAGGTCCAGCAGCTTGTTGCTTGCCATTTTTCTCCCAACTGTCTCAGGCTCCCTTTAGTATCGCAGGGATCGAGGCAGATCCTTCTTTTTTTTTGTTTATTAATTTTTCAAAAATCTTAATCCTGGCATCTACATGTCTATTTTCAGGAGACCTTCAAATCTCCTTCACAATTTTTTGCCCCTAGGAATCTATCATACAAAAAGCAGTCCTGGTAGTCTGCCTTCTGGCTTGACACAGAATTCCTGAGATGGTTATGTGTATGGAAAATACCACCTCACTTCTTCTTCTCTCTTCTTTCTCTCTCTTTTCTCTTCTATCCACCCCCTCCACATATTAACATACAGGCAGCAATGTTTTCCCCATTTTTGTTCAATGGAAACTCCAAAAATAATAACTTATTTGACTCTCATTAGTTGTATTTTATTTCCTGAAAAACTGTGTGTTTCTATATGGAAAAAACATATTGAAATGATAAAGAACAAATAGAATTATCCTGTATTCTTTGCAGAATCACATAAATAGAAAGTAAGGATCATTCTTAGTAGCGAATACACTGAGACTGTTCCAGTGTCTGGACCTAATATTTGGGATCTACTGATTCCTCTCTTTAAGAGAAATACACTTGTTTCGTGCTCCAGGTCTCATTTTTTAGACTCTTGTGTTTCTTGTATAAAGTTCTGGGGCAATCTCGAGGAAGAAAGGAAGGTCCCACTTAGTGAAACACAAGAGTGGACTAGAGATCTAGTATTGTTTGCAAACAGCCCAAAGGCTGTTCTCATTGGCACCCTCCAGTGATCTTTCCAGTCATCATCTGAAGTCATTGAACAAGTCATCAAAGGAAAAGGTGAAAAGAAAGAGATCTTTCCTCTTGAGATCCAACAGTGAGGTTTTAGGATATGGACTTTAAGCTCCCAAAC
Organism: Avahi laniger; assembly: GCA_963575035.1. Lineage (NCBI taxonomy): Eukaryota > Metazoa > Chordata > Mammalia > Primates > Indriidae > Avahi > Avahi laniger. The sequence continues at coordinate 13,787 of CAUYSK010081283.1, forward strand.
ACATGCTCTTGGATTAAAGACCAGCTAATTCTGAATTTATAGCTATATTCAGAACCAGTCTGAGAAATGACATCCCATCTAATTTTACCCGCATCTAAATCCTCCTTCAGTATAGTCTGTAAATTCTCTAGAAGACAGTGAAGACAGAAACCAGCCTGACTTATGGACACTCATGAGACATGGGGGATGATATGATCATGAGAGCAGGCCATACCCTGTTTTAAACTTGATCGGAATTGTGCAAGATGCCTCAAACACAAAGATGAGTAATATTGAGTTCTTTCTCTCAAAGGTAATCTACTACAATGGTTCCCAAGTTCTAACATTCACAAGAATAAGGAAAGTTGTTTAGAATGTGGATTATTGACCTCCACCCACATTTGAATTTCTCAGGTCCTTGTGGAATTTAGAATTCTACTTTTTAAATAAAAATCCCTAGGTGATTCTGTCCAAGAATTACCTTTTTAGAAGTATTAATCTAACAAATGGGGCCTGAAAAAAACAGAGAAGAAATGATAATGAAGAGGGCAAAAGTAAATATTTTATCCCAGAATTGCCAGCAATTACACCTGGCCAGAGAATGTCCTTTATCTGTTCTGCACACACATGATACGTTCTTCAGTTCATACTCAGAAGGAGGTGATCACACATACAATTTACACATTTGTCTTTCATTTGCACCTGCTAAAGGAATGGCATGCACGTGCATGCAACTATTGCGTTCATTTCGGGGGTTCATAATTGAAAACGCACAACTCAGGACAAAACACAGGCAGAATAATGTGGAAAGTTCCACTAACCAGATTTATTATTTTCTCTTCTGTCTTTCTACTGGCAGAAAAAGCAGCAGTAACATCTCAGGTGTATGTGGTTGCCATAGGGACAGAAGTTGTGATTTACTGTGGAACATTGCTGCAAATAGCAATAAAATAGCAATTCAGCAGAGGTCAGAAGCACAGATTCACTGAAGCTACAATCAAACCAGACAGATGCTCAATCCATTCAATAAGAATTTTGCAGTTGCCATTGTTAGCTAAGTGGAAGAATGGTAAAATGAAGCCAAGTGTTTCCCTCCTGTTTACATGTCTCCAAATGCCCCAAGGTCCTTTACCCAAAGCTTTCAAGCTTCTGTGCCAGGTACCCTGGGCAGTAGAAGGGGCTGATGATAGACAAAAAAGGTTATTTTTGTTCCAGTGACTCGAAAGTCAATATTCAGAACCACAAAGAGATTCTAAAATCTGACACCTTATGCTCCAACAGAGACATATTCTTTCCAATATATTGAAAATAAACCTGGAGTTTGCTGCTTAAGTTAACCTATAAGGCAACTCCTATCTTCCTAAATGTTACAACTTAATTACTGCTTAACAGACGGACATGATGTGTGTATATATGTGTGTGTGTGTATATGTATATGTGTATACATGTATGTACACATACACATAGCTTTTATTGTTTTAAGTGGAATAGATTTAGCTAGCAATGCCATGGCCCCCTTATTTCATCCCTACCCCTTTTTTTTCTGGACTTCAGCACTCTGGAATAAGCACTCACCACCTTGCTGTCTTACGTGATGTGGGTCCAGCATGTCTCCTTATGTCTTCTCCCTCATTTTCAGCACAGATGCCTACAACTCTGCTTTCTTTGTCCTTTAAATTGAATTTCTTATGTTTTATTTTCCTTTATCTTCAACCCTGATCTTTACCTATTAGGTATCTCATAGCATTTTCTGTTACAGTTTTTGCGTGTGTGCCCCAAGATTGGCATCAGGGTGGTGGTGGTGTTCTGATATGTATATTTTAGACTTTACCTAAATATTCAATTTCTCTCTTTAATTAACAAGTATTTAATAGTAGCCGATCTGGTGCCTACTCCCGAGTGAAAGAATGTGGAGCATGCAAAATAACACAAGCTATGGTCTCTATTCATAAGGAATGTAAAGTTTAGTGAGACTTTGAAAAAAATTATTAACACATGAAGTAATGTGGACTATGTAGGAGAAGATTAAGTGCTACATTGCATTTTATAAAAATGCTGTTCATTGGTGTTGGAATGACTCAATTAAACTGAGTGCCTCTGAAATAATGTAGCGTGATGCATATGTCAGAAGCCCTCCCTTCTAACAGGAGAAAGAAGGGCTGTAAGATGCACATGTTTTATCTTTTGATGGGCTGGAGGTGAGCCATTAGTTTGCACATATCTGTCTTTTACCAAGAAAGGCAACTATTTCCTCTGGAGCTCAGCAAAGAAAAACCAATTTTCCCCAATGCTGGAAGTAAAACTAGCTGCTTTGAACTTATTGGGAAGCTGTATGTCAGTTTCCTGTGTATCTTATTCTTAATTAGTATTGTATCTTTTTCTTTCTTTTTAAAGCATCTTTACATTTAGTTATTTGTTTTCAACATAGCGGTGCAGTGTTGAGTCAATCAGTACATGACGCCATACTGATTAATGTACAGTTAATTAGTTCTGTCATCATTGGTCCTCTTGAATTTTATTTTATGTTACTGTTGTTCTCCTTAATCCCTGATTTCCGTTTCAATTACCCCCTTCACTCTGTCCCACCTCTCTTTACATTAGTTGGTATGTTTAATATGTCCTTGTCCCATGTCTTTAATAAACATTCTTACATAAACTGATATCCATGAAGAATATATTGAATTGTTTTGCAAGGTGGTAGTGCAGTGGTTACGAGTGTGGATCCTGGATCCACCTGTCTGGGCTCGTACTCTAGCTTCGCCACATGCTAGGCATGTGTCCTTGGGGCTCATTAGTTAACATATCTGTGCCTCTGAATTTTCATCTGGATAATGAAGATAGTAATAATAGCCATCTCGAAGGGTGGTTATATGGATTAAAGTGCATATAAAGTACTTAGAACAGTGTCTAGCACGTGCTAAGCACTACATAAATATTAGCTATGGTTAGGTATACTTAATTTGCACAAATGATATTGAGCTATAGAGCTCATTTTTTGGGGAAAATTTTCGCATAACTATTTTATGATATATCCGTTTTCTTTATGAACATTACTTCTGAATGTTATGCATCCTATGCATTTCACCTACACATTCCCCACTTACACAGACACCCAGGTTGCATCTGTCCTCGTGTAGTGCAGACAGGGCTATAATGAATGTCCTTACACTCTCTGAAGGACTGTGGGAGTTTCCCAGGCTGTGTGAGCAGCAGTGAGATCCGTGGACCTCTGCGCGGATGACACATGCTTTGCCAAGAACTGCCCTTACGCTCTCTACCCGGCTCCTCTCAGTGGAGCTCGGGGTTTCCTCTCTCCTCTTATCCTCACCAGCATGTTATGATCTGGCTTTCCGATTTTGCCAGTTTATTGGAAGAAACAAATTTTATTGTGGTTTTAATTTTCTACTTCACTGATGGTAGAAGAGTTAAGCATTTCCTTATGTATTTGTTGGCCATTCAGGTTTTCTCCATCCTGCCCTTGACCGTTTTCTACTTCAGTTCTTGTCTTTTTCTTGCTGTTTTGTATAAGTTCCTTATGCATTTTAGAAAATAATCCTTTATCAGTTTCAGATGCTACAAATACCTTCTTCCAAGCTACCATTTGTCAGTTAATTTTGTTAAAGAATATCCCTTATATTTTCCTTTATTCAGATAAATTTTTATCATAAAAAGATATTGACATATATCAAATATTTTTCTCCTTTTATTATGATTACATGATATTTCCCTTTTTATTCTATTTATTAATAGAATAATAGGCATATTTGGTGAGTTATAATAGCCTTTTGATGTTAATTTTTCTTCTCATTCCTGCGTAAAAAAACTACTTGATCATGACACATTTTTAACATAATGTTGAAATCAGCTAAAATCCGATTTAGAATTTTCATATCCACAATCGTGAGTGAAATGGGCTATAATTATTTCTTTGTGATTTCTGCAACTGGTTAAACTAGTCTCTGATAATAAGTTGAACAGCTTTTACTCATTCTTTATTCTGTAATATACTCCCTGAAAGTTTGGTAAAATTATTCTGTAAAGCTGTCTAGGTGTGAAGATTTTAGGGCTAATTAAAGACTTTAACAAAGATTCCAATTCTTTTAAAAGATGAAACTTTTTGGTTTACTTACTCATTGATTTCTCCTTTTATTCTTTCCTCTTTCCTTTTTTCTGGGTGGTGGTAGGGTTATTCTATTCTTCTTTTTTCCTAGTTTCTTCAGTTGAAAGTTTAACCCATTTATTTTCTTTCTTTTTTTGATAAACATATTTGACAGTATAAATTTCTAAGTATTGCTTTCACCTCATCCTACAGATTTTTACATACTATCTTTTAATTATTATTTAATTCTAAGTAGTCTCTGATATCACTGTTGATTTACATCCTGTCTAACAAAAGCTTTATTTGATAGTATATTTTGTAGTTCCCAGGTGTGTGTTTCTTTTTGGTTATATTTTTGTAATTGGTTTCTAATTTTATTGCATAACATCTAATTTTATTGCATAACATAATCTGTTATTATGCATATTAGTAGATTATTATACATATAGAAAACATTTTCTGTATGGTAATGTTTCTTCAGACAGTATTGATGCTTTCTTTGTAGTTATTACATGGTCAATTTTTGTAAATGTTCCAATGTGAGCATGAAAAAATGTGTGTGTATGTATACACACGTATATACATATGTAAATGCATATATATGTGCACCATTATGAACTTATGTTATAGAGCTCATGGTACAGAGATGTTAAATAACTTTGCTTATTTTTGGCTCCTTGATCTATCAGTTTTTAAGGGGAGTGGTTATAATCCATGATTATAATTTTTGTTTGGCAATTTCACGGACACTTAAAAGATCGCAATGTATTACAAGGCAATACATTACAAAGTCCCCTTCCCTATATCCCAATAACCCCATTTCTGCTTCCCAGAATCAAGCAACTCTAATTTTTTGGTGATTTCTTTTGTTATTTTTTTCCATATTGTTAGATTTTAAATTTATGTCTTTGTACATATTTATACACATATAATTTATATATATAAATAATAATTTTATATGTAAAATTTTAGGCATTACCTATTTACTTCCTATTATGGCAGCAAAAGCTTGGTTATTCTTATACACACTTCTTTCTCCCTCCTCTCTTCCTCTTCTCGTCACACAGTACCACTGTATTGTTCACAGCTGAGCTGCATAGGATGTTATGATTATATATCTTTTGTTATGTTGGTTGTGTTTAATAATTGCCTTATTTTCTCACGTGTTATTTAATTTATGAGAAATGTAGAACTCCTTTCAAAACAATCAAATGTATCAGATAATGTCAGTATTTTTTTTTTTTTTTTACTTAATTTCGAATTGACCACGCTCTAGGCCTGCTACACACAGCCTTTATTTTTTAAACCAACCTCCCAGGGATTCCCTTATCTGTGAAGCTGCTATTTCCTGTTTCTCTTGACTTTCCTTTTTTCTGGTTTACTCCCTTACTCTGCGGAGCACGTCTTCCAGCAGCTTCTTGACAAAGAGTCTATAGATGGAGGATTTGTGAGCCTTTGCTTGGCTGAAAATATCTTATTTTCTTTCATACTTGATTGATAGATTTCATGGGATATAATTCTACCTTTGAAATCATTTTCCCCTAGAATGCTGAAAGTATGTCTTCATTATCTTTTAGCTTCCAGTGTTGCTATTAAATCATCCATCCTGGGGTGTGTCACCTGCCCCGCAGTAAAACAGGAAAGAGGATGAAGGGATAGATGTGTCCCCTTGCGCCTGTGCACGTGCTAGGATCATCTCTATGCCACACACAGCCTTAGCCAGATCTGAATGTCACCTAAGGCTGACACGTGGGGCTGACAGAACGCATTTTTCTGCCTTACCACCTTGCGGCCACGGTGGTGCGAGCCAAGCCAATGTCAGTAGAGAAAAGAAAATACTTAGAAAGCATTCCCCTGGGCTCTCCCTGGTTCATGGCACCTAGCCCTCCTCTCCAGGATGATTTCCCCCCAGGATCCAAGTACTTTCAATTCTGGGATCCATCAACCACTCTCCAATTCTGAGAAATAGCCAATTTGGCTGTGGGGTGGACAGAGGCAACCTGTGACCATGTGCCATCTAGTCAGTAGCTTCAGTAATTTCTTTCTATAGTGTAGGTGAATGCTACTAGTTAATTCCATTATAACAAACTCTTGCTGGAATAGAATTTATATGTTGTTAAGCTGTTTTCCAGTTTTTCTCCAGTAAATGGTTTCTGTGTTCAACCAGGTGCTCATCTGAAATCTGAGAATCATTCTTGGTTCTTCTTTCTTATTCATTTCATGTATTCATTTCATCAGCAAATCTTGTAAGTTTTTTTCTTTAAAGTGTGTCTTAAATCTGTCCACTTTTCTTTATGTCTCCTGCCAGCGCTGTAGTACAACTCTTCGTCTCTCAGCTGGACTACCGCGGTAGCTCTACGTGCCCCCACTTCCAGTTTTGCTCCAATTTGCTCCATTCTCCATACAGCAGCCAGACCTAACTTTTCCAAGTGTCTCACCATGGGGTGCACGGCTCAGCATGGTCAGGTTCTTGCCTTTCTTTCCAATCTCCAGAAATGCTATTCTCTCTCAGTTTCTCACTAAATTTCAGTTCGTGAAACACACTGTTCTACCCTAAGTCTCTGTTTTGTGTGTGTTAATGCTCTTTCTCTTATTAGCTACTCCTGAGCCTTTGAATGTCAACTTGAATAATGTTTCTTCAAAAGTTTTCCCTAATTCCTCATTCTAAAGTGAGTCCTCCCTAATGTAATTTCCCTTTAAGTTCATTTTCTCTTCCTTCATATCATTTACCTAAACATATATTATATTGGTGTTTATTTGTTTACTTAGTGCCTATTTACCCAGATGCGTTGCAAATACCACAAGGCAGAGGCCACGTCTGTTTTACTTGCCACTGTGTCTCCGCCTAAGGAAAGGGCCTGGCACATGGTAGGGACATAGTGAATATATATGAACTCAATAACAAAGTTATATGCTAGTAGCATGTCATCTGTAGATTTGGCTAATTACTGTATGGCTTGGGCATGTTGGTGTTTTTTTTGCTATCGTTATGTTCAATTTTGCAGTCGATAAAAAAAAGAATGAAGAATAAGGGGAAATGGCTTTAAATGTGTATGTGTATTTGTTATATATATGTATGTTTATTTATATTGAGTTTTGGGAAAAAGGAGACAAAAAATTGGAAAGCAGGATATTCTTGTAGTAATATAAATTAATATCATGTACTGATGTTTTCCTAAAATGTGAAGTGATTTATTCATTCTCTGAGTGCCTACCATGCATAGGGCTCTGATCTAGGTCCTGTTATCAAGAAAATTTAGACCTAGAGTCTGATTTCAAAGAATTTGCACTTAAAAATGCAGTTGTGTATGGAGAAAAATGGTATAGGTAGTTATAATACAAAGCAGAATAGTTTAAGTACTCCAAGAGAGCTCAGCATTGGCCTGATGAGTATGGTGGGATTCAGCTAAGACTTGACACAGATGACAGCTTAGCATCAAAGCAGGTGCAGGATTTGACAGGCAGTGTTTGGTCTTCCCTTCTTTTTAAATAATATGAGCAATGCTGTAGAATGGATAAAGTTCTGTAGTCAAAATGAGTTGAATAGAC
>CAUYSK010081284.1:0-22492 GCA_963575035.1 Avahi laniger
TAAGACAAAGGGTCTCAGCTTTCAGTGTCTGAGTGAAACCTGCTTGTGCTTGAAGGAGCAGGCTCAGAGATTTGGAGCCTGGCCCAACCTTTCAGAGCCCCAGGAAGTGGGGGAACTACCCATATACCCATACACCTGACAAAGGACACACGCACTGCCGCCCTCTACTGGGAAGCCCCCTCCTCCTGATTCACTCTTGCTATAGTAAAGAGATCCTTGAAATGTGGCCAGATAAATGAATTCAATAACTTTACAAATTCAAGAGTGAGGGGGAGGGAGGAGGGAGAGAACAAAGACAAAAAATATCTCAGTAAAGAAGTTGAGGGCACAGACACCTTCATATTTCACAGCCCAGTGAGTCTGAAACACCCCCAGATTATCCATCTTCTATCTGATCTCATTGCCACTTGAGTCATTAATGGTGGGTCCAGGATTACTTTTTAATAAGTTAAAAGACACTGCAAAAGGGAAGGTTCAACTGTTCTTTTCCTCCAGTTAGGACTGAAAATAAAGGATAACTGTCAGAGGGAAGAATTTGGGTTGGATGTGAAGAACTTAGCCTACATTAATGTGCAGAGAACATGTACACTCGTGTCACTAAAGCTTTCTTATATTCACCTTTTAAGAGTTTGTGCATGAACTTTCAGAAAGCCCTGCACTATCACAATTTCGCCTACATTGCATAATAAGAGCCTTAATCATATTCATAATTCCTCTGTTCTTGACATAGATTTTTAAAAGTGTTTGTGCCAGGAATGTCATTTTTATCTTGTCTGATTGTCTAAAAGAAATATACAGCATTCTTTGTAGTTCTCAGTCACATAATAAGAAAACACTGGATTTTCTTTATCCATTTATTCAATCACCGAGTGTTTATTATACCTATTGCTTTCCAAACAAGATCTAATAAATAGGGTTATAAACTGAAGATATGGTTCAAGCCTCTCAGGGACCCAAAATTATATGAAATTAACAAATATTTATGATAGAGTGAAAGAGTGTAGCAATTGATCATGGTTGGGGAGCTTCACTCAATATGGGGCTGGTATATGCATACACAAAGAGTGCGATATGCACCATCTGCGGGATGGACACGCTTGAAGCTCAGACTTGGGAGGGAGGGGGAACAAGGGCAACATACATAACCTAAACATCTGTACCCCCATAATATGCTAAAATAAAAAAATTAAATAAATAAATAAAAAGAGTGATGATCAGAGAGGGCTTCATGGAGGAAGCCACATTTGGAGTTTGAAGTCCTAGGTTTCAATCCTTCCACATGTCCTAACTTGAAAACATTATAGACCACGGTGGAGAAGACAGACTAAATCAGTCAGTCTTGACCTCCCCAGCTTCGTGACCTTGGGCAAATTATTGAACCTCTGAAATTCAGTTTTCAATGAGAAAGGATTGTTGCAAGGAATACAGAAGTCCTCACCTGCAGTGCTTGGCACAGTGCCTGGCACAGTGAAATCCCACAACAAAACTCGATACCCCATCCGTACTGCTTTTCTGCAATTACAGGCATATTGTTTAATCTCTTTGGCCCTCACTTTTTTATTTGGAAAATGAGAATGACCTTGCTTACTCCACATGAAGAGTGAATGCCATGACGTGTTTGAAGGCTGTTGGTTACCTACGAAGCTCTTTAAGAATCATGTTATTACTATGCCTGTTTCGATGAGATTCACAGAACCACAAGCCTGGTGAAATTCTTGCTAGCATGTTTTCTGAGTGTCACGTTGCCTATAGAATAAACTTCGGCCAGCTCAATGAACTCTAATAGAAACCTTAATTTTTGGCATTCCCTCCTGTCTCTCTAAAGTTATTTTTATGAAACAGTTATGTCAATATAACATTTTTCAGTAATGAAGCCGGAGGTGTAGCTAACCAGTATATTTAGGAAAGATTTATGCTTTCAATTTTTTCAACTAGATGTTGACTCTGGTAAACTGACCTTTTATTTCTTCCTTGGCAGTAGAGTTGGAATTTATAGAGTTTTGTTTTGTTTTGGCAATGTGCTACATAATAAATAAAGATTAAAATAATTAATGCAAACTCACATAATGTCAGTACTTACACGCTATAGCTTATAGCAGGTAACAGATGTACCCAACCCCAAAATGGAAAAATTTCTCTTTTGAACACTCTGTTCTCTACCCAAAGAACCATTTGGTTTTTTTTCGCTGCTAGACCTAGAATCATAATCAGTAGTCTGTGGACTTCTTCACTAATTCCCAGGGCTTAAGAAGAAAAACAGAAGCTGTGAAGCTGTGAAGCTGTGAGGTGTTTTCTGGCCTATACAGAGAGCCCTTGATTGTTTCCAGGCTGAGCAGTTGAATTCAATCGAACACAGCCTGCCCGCTTGTTCTGAGGAGACGCGCCGGTGTTCGCTTACCTCTTTGGGTGAGCAGGAATTTTGCTTTCTTCCAGCACGTGTAAGGAAGTCCAGGTGGCCCACTCATTGTCCTCCAGGCTTAATTGGGGAACAGAGATGGGATGTTCCTTTAGGGCTTTGGAATGTTTATTTTAGTAATTTTAGTCTGCAGTATGGAAACCACTTAGCACAGGGTCCACGTGCCAGCATTTAGTAATGTTAGCTACTATCATCATCCCTTATTCTCCACCAGGAAAAAGTTTGTGTGAGCTGTAAGAGTCCTGCTTTGGGACTTCACTGTCTTTGAGGAAGGCATCCTTGAAAGGCAGCGACGCCTCGCCTTAGTAGTTGGCGTGCAGCCCTGGAACCTTTCATTCAGTTTTGTGAAGTGCATTGTGCGGTGCTGTTCATCTCTAGACCCCACGTGTTGGTGGGTGGGTGATAGACATACAGCATAAGACGGTTCTGCACTCAGGGAATTTGGTCTCATGGGAAAGGTAGGACCATGACACACATGAAATGAGGCAACTGTATAGGGCAGTTTATTTAAAAAAACACACACAGACAAAACCATAAACAGTTGAATTCTGCAGACTATAAACTGAGCAGGGCTATATGTCAGAGCGGGCTAGGGGGGTGGTGGAGCTTTGCAGACCTGAAGGGGGCCCTGAAGAATGGGTCGATCTGCAGAGAGAGAAGCCAGAGGACTTCCCAGGGAATATAAGCAAGTGAAGCTGATTTTGAAAGCCCATTCGTTGCTACCTGAGCTAGTTGGAGAGGTATTATCTCACTAGAAAACTAATTTTTAAGGAGTCATAAATGTCTGGAGTATGGTAAGATATTAGAAGTAGCAAATACATCTCTTTTTCTTTTGGGTTGGGGTTTGATAATGTTTAAGTTTTAAAGGGTCTTTTTTAATTATTATCTTCCTTCCAAGAGACCTACTTCTTAAAAGAATTATTTTTAGAGGGACGAAAACCCGTACATAAGACTCTTCACTCTTTGCCTTTGTAAAATGTAGATCCAGGATTAGCACCTGCTGTATTAAGAGCCTGTGTCTATGAAGGGATCTTGCTTAAGGAATCTATGGAGAGTCTGCTACCTAGTGCTTGGACTTTCTAAATTTCTTTCTGCAATGCTCTGTCTCCCTTTGACCCACACTTGTTCACTGGGACCTCCACCTGTATTTGAGTGAAGGTGAAGCTTAGCCTTCTTTTGCTTTCTGAGAGCATCTTGGGATAAACCCAAGTAAGTATACTTTCTGTGTAGATAGACTAGCTGGCCCCCTCCGCTGCTCCAGATGATTTGAGAGGAAGAAATCATATTCAAAAATGTGTCTGCTGCAGGAAAACCTCAGATTCTCCCTTTCACTGTTGATTACCTTGGGTGTAGACATTTTTCCCTATTAAAATGGGAAGAGGTAGCTTATTAAAATATTGGGTGTCCTTAGTTTTTTAATCAGCTCTGAATAATATCAGGTTGGCTTTTGGTATATGGTATAAGATAGAGGGTAAATGTTAAAGAGAGGGATAACATGGAAAAATTCAGACCACACTTCAGCCTCCTGGCAATCACCTGGTGAGCTTGCTGGACTGCAGATTCCTGGGGTGGAGGCTGGTGATTTGCATTTCTAAGGAGTTCTCTGGTGATGCTGGTTTTGCTTCTTTGAAAGCCTGGTGGGCAAGGCTCTAAACTTTAGTAACCTGAGGGAAACAAAAGAGGGAGGTGACATGGTGCTGAGAGATACACCTGAGGACAAGACAGCCAACTTTGTAAGTTATTCTAACACTCTCACCTTATCCTGCGGAAATTTTGAGAGTTGACTATGAATTCAAAGTGCTCTCTCCACCCACTCCCAAAATCAATTCTCATATCCTTGTTTATACTTTCTGCCTTATGAAATGGAGAAAAAATGAAATCCCGTCTCTTTAATGATCCATGAGCAAAACATCAAATGGATTCCTAAGACTTGTGGGTAATAGCAAATCTGGGTTGTATAATGTTTGGATACACTTGTAATATTTCCAAAGATACAGAATCAAGCAGAATTTGTTATTAAGTGTAGTTCAGACCTACTTTAATGAGTAAACAAACATTATTTGATTTTAGTATATCATTATAAAAAAGTGTTAGCTCATAATGGTGTTCAAAGGTAATTTGGTACCTTAAGTAAGCTAAGCCTTATGTTTATGCACAGCTCTGTTTGGTGATAATCTGCTTAGAAAACCACCTTTTCTAGGAAAACAGAAGGAACCTTTACTTTATTTATAAATACAGAGATTTAAAGAGGAAAAAAAAAAACAAGGTGAGGGACACGGGTACGAATACTGGTGCTTTTTCTTCAGAGTGAACACTGTGGAAATCTCTTGTTATTATCGCTTATTCCTTGTTTCTGGATGACATGGTTTTTCCTGATGGAAAGCTAAATCCTCCTGAATGGGTAGAAATAGCTGCTGGATGATGAGCTGATGTTCATAAGTTCGGGCACAAAGCAGATAATGTGGTGAATGAGCATGTATGAAACTGTAAATCACCCTTGCCCCTTCTTTCAGCCATGAAAGGAGGCCTTGTCCTATAGAACATTAAATTGTGTTCATTTAATCCAACAAGTCCAGCAGAACAAATCGGGCTCATGCAGATTTATCACAGGAGGTTATTTAAATTCAGCGGTGACCTTCGCATCTATGCGAATGTGCTCCAAATGAACAAGGACACAGGGAACTTTCCTGCACTGTCATCGTGTCCCCAGGGAAGCTGTGCAGTCCCCATCTGATCAGCTCACACCTGGGATGAGGTTGGGGTAGTGAGGCTCTGAGGGTGCAGGGGCTTGGCCAGGGCGGGCCATTGAACCAGGGAGAACAGGCTCCCTCCTGGGCTGGACTCGGCTGCTGCCCTTCTGTGGCTTGGTTTTGTTTGGATGCTTATTGTGAATGTAAGTCTCAATCTCAGAATTTCTCAACCCTGACACTGTTGACATTTTGGGTTGGATAATTGGGAAGCTGTTCTATGCACTATAAGATATTTAGCATCTCTGGCCTCTACTGGATGGGCACTCCTCTCTCCAGTTGTGACAAGCAAAGTATCTCCAGACATTATCAAATGTCTCTGAGGGGAAAACTGCCCCCACTGAGAACAACTGAATTAATGTGGAATACTTTGTAGGATCCCATTCCATGTGGGCCTTAGCGAAGCGCTCTGTACAAGATGAATGGCTCTGGGGTGTTGGTATTGTTAACTAAAAACAAAATGTATGTGTGCTTTATATACACAAATAACATGTGTGTATGGGTGCATGTATGCATACACAAATATTACTGTTAATAATAAAATGAAATAAAATTAAAAGGGAAGAAATCCAAAGCTGCTGCTCTCTTCCCTCTGACTCCAGTGTTTTAAAGGCCCTATGAATACTTGAAATTAAATCCATTAGGAAAAAAAGAGAACAAAACAATAACAAAACTTCGAACAGAATAAATGGGGATGCAGTTATCATTCTCTCAACTCTTAGTATTTGGAGAGGACTTGGCTAGTAACACAATTCTCATCAGAGACTGTTTTGAACAGCTTTCTCTGGAAAGCAGCGTGGAGAGATTATTTTGAGTGTTTCAGGGTTTGTTCCCTGGAAATGCTAAAGCAGCTCCAAATCCTGTCCCTGCTTCATGTCAGCCTTCTGATGGACAAACATGTGGACCGTCGTCCTTGGAATAAAGGTGGATGTAAAAGGGGAAAGATAAATCCTTGCACGTCATGTGTCTTGATTAAGGCTCTCTGAGGTCTCTGGCATCTCTGCTAAGTGTGCAGGTCTCCTTTCCAAGCCCCAGGGCACCGGCAGATTTGTGGGGACTTAGACCAGTGTCCCGATCCCCATCTGTGGATATGTCATAGGATGGTGAGGGCTTGAGTTCAGTGGGAGCTGGTGCCACCACCAGTAACAGGAAGTAATTTGACCCCAAACTGAGTCAAGTTCCTAAGGTCAGGGCTACTAGGCAGGTAACAGCATGTGTTTTACCCCATTTTTGAGAAACAGATTGAAGCTGTGAGTTAACATGACTGTTACTTGGAAAAGGATTTTAGGTGCTTTTTTTGTTTGTTTTTTTGTAACAAAACTGAATTTCAGGCAGCGATGGGGAGCTTTGGTGAAAGGAAGAGAGGAATGAGCAGGCATAAGGCGAATGATAAGAACATAAGAGAAATGATGCTGTTGCCCTAGTGGGAACCTACCCCGGGCTCGTAGGCACCTCAGAGCCCTTCTCAGAGCTGCAGAGCGCTGGGCATTCTGCGAGGCTCCTGGTGCTGCTCTGTTTTCCCTGCTGCTTCGCGTCCTGCAAAGCCACCGAGGAGAGGTGGGGCGCGGGGGTCTGTTTCCAGATAGCCAGCCTGCCCCTGGGGCTCGGCTGCACGGGGCTGGCTGCTGTTGGAAATTACAGAGACTTATGTGGGAGGGTGATAGAGTCACGTAAAGAAAGCAGATGATGGAGTTGTATTTATATATAAAAAAGGATTGATTAAGGTCATAAATTTCTCTTTTATTTCTTCTATCTGGGCGTTATTTCCACAGCAGTAATTTACTGCATTGGTTTATTACCTTGTTCTGAGGGAAACAGTGCATTTTCATTGAAACCATTGCCCACCTCGCTCCATTCTTGGATGCCGTTGTCAGGGGGACTCCTCAATACTCCCCCGTCGTGCGTCCCCTCCCTCCCTAGTAAAAATGCCCTGACCGAGAGCACGTCTGCTGGGTGCCCCAACCCCCGCTGGTGTGCTCGTGTGTTGGCTTGCTTAGCGATCACTCCGATCCTGGGAAGAAACTGGGGTTCAGGGAACACAGGTGCATGGCCGAAGGCCACTCAGCCGGTCAGCGCAGAGCTAGGATTGGTCTGATTAATGGGCTTATTGCTATAAACAAATGCTGTCAGATTTAAAAAACGTGAGCAAACTCAAACACATTAATGATCCTAGGACTTTGGAGCTCAGGTAAGTCTTTCAGATGATTGTGCATAGAGTTTGTTTTATAGCTGTGTTGGAAATTGAATTTTGTACCCCTGAAACATATGTTACAGTTCTAACCCCCGCCCCATACTTGTGAATGTGATTTTATTTGGGAAATAGGGTCTTTGCAGATGTAATCTGCAAAGTTAAAATGAAGTCATACTGGATGAGGGAGTGTCCCAATTCAGTGATGAATGTCCTCATTTAAAGAGGCAAATTTGGACACAGACACACTGATACAGAGAGAAGACAGCGTAGGGGAGAAATGGAATTTATTTTCCTCACCTATCACAAGATTCATGGCTAAGACTTACAACAAAAGACAGGTTAACAAGAGAAAAACATACAGATTTATTTAACCAAAGTTTTATGTGACACACGAGCTTTTAGAAATGAAGACCCCCAGACCCAGGGAAAACTGTGTATTTTTATGCTTAGATTTGATGAAGACTGGACAGTCACGTAGAAGTATGATAAGACAAAAGAGGGTATGACCTCGTGGCAATAAACTGGGAACTTAGCAAGACCAGTTTGTTTAGATTCTTCTTGGCCTCTTTGTTTAACATTCCTTTTCTTTAGATTAAGGCAAGACACCTGTCACATGAGGGTCTTCAAAGGAGAGGAGGCTGGGAGAAGGTGAGAGGGCCCTTTCAGGTTCTGTAGTTTTCTGAATTTCCTTCAGCTTAAAAGATACTCGGTATGCCAAGGTGCCACAGTTGGGCACCTTGAGCCCCCCACACAGCCATGAGAAAATTGCAGCAAAGATTGGAGCGATGGTACCACCAGCCAAGGGGTGCCAAGGATTGCTAGCAGCCATCAGAAGCTGGGGAAAAACAAAGAAGGATTGTCACCTGGAGTCTTTAGAGGAAGCATGGATTTGCCAACACCCTGATTTTGGACTTTCAGCCTCCAGAACTGTATGAGAATAAATTCCTGTTATTTTAAGCCACTCAGAGTTTATGCCACTTGGTTATGGCAGCGCCAGGAAACGAACACGAGGTAAAATTCAGTTATAGCTGCAAAGGCTGAGTTCTCCTAAGGGAGGGAGACCGCTCGGCAGAATCAAGGGCCACTAAATCCTAGGGCAGAGCTCTTTTCACTAGACCGCATGGTAAGAATTTTACCAGTTTTTGCTCTACGCAAGCCTGACTTTGGTTTTTTCTTTGTTTTGTAGTACTTGTCATCTAGTTGGGTTTAATTATTTGGGCAGTTGTAAAAGGGGCAGGAGGTGGATGAGAGACCCGTATGGCATTCAGTAACTACGGTCATTTCAGGACTTCTGAAAGGTCGTCCACGGGTGACACTGTCATGTCTCGTGGGGGTGCTTTCACAGAAGGCCATGAGGTCACGGGGAAGTTGCTATTAACTGACATTCAGTGTGCTTCGTAGATCGGGATCTCATCGGTCTCATCACTTTGCCGTTTCTCGTTCTTTTAAAGCCTGTTCTCTGGAAGCACTTTCCTTGAAAAGCATTGAAGTTGCTCTCTGAACACTTTCTGTGGGATGAAGGATACTTTCACCACTGACCTTGAGAACTTCAAGTCCAGTTTTATGTTATTACCACTTTATACGCTGGTCGTGTCATTTTCTGTCATCTTTGACTTTGTTCCTAGCTTCTTGACATTCTTATAAAAATGTGCAAGTGTTTTTTTAAAAAAAAAGTTTAAGTTTTTTTAAAAAAAAATCTATAAACTTTATTCACATTGTGGTAGATTATTCTGGGAAAGCATATGGAACTCAATAAAATGACAAAACCAATGTGTGATGAGTTACTAAGAGCAATCTAATTACTTTGTGGCAAAATGACAAATATTTATTTTCCACTTTGCCATGCATAGTCATAGTTAGGCTTCAGAGTAACCCTGGGAGGAAAAGAAGCCACCAGGAGTAGTGTTCAAGAGCTGGAACACTAGAATCAAATGTCTGCATTTGAATCCCAGCTCTTCCGCTCCTTAGCTGTGTGATGTTAGGCAAGTTACTTAACCTCTCTGAGCTTCAGTTTCCTCTGAGAAAACAGGAATAGTTATAGTAATAATGAATTGGCTTTCCATTAAGATTAAATGAGTTAATATATGTAAAGTCCTTTAAAGAGTATTTAGCATGCAATATATTCTCAATAAATGTTAAATGATATTATCTGCACACGTACACAGTTTGTTTTAGCTAATTTGCCATCCACATTGTATGATTAAGGCTTTAGGCAGTTAGTACTTTCAAACTAGGTATAAATATAGCACTTTACCTACAGGGTCATTAAATTTCATCTTGCCAGATTGTGCCCGTATGTCATGTTGACTCTATACATGTGATCATCTAAATTAAGTTGTGGCTGACAGGTGGACTGTGATAAGGCTAAAGAGGGAGCCCTTTCTCAGGCTCCTAGAAACCTCTCTGCCTAGTTTAGATGTTTCAACTTCCTGAGAATAAAATGGTACAACGCCTTGTAAAGCACGCCAGTAGTCGCAGTTGGGTTATCCAGATTTTAGTCCAGTCCCTGTCACTAACTGCTCTCACAGCAGTAGATGGGTTTACTTTATTTCTGCAGGTGTCCAGATCCTCACCTGTACATCAAAGAGTCTGAGCCAGAATCAGAAACACCAGCCCTGACGGCGGTGCTGCTCCTCTGTCGGCTGCTCCCGCAGCAGACTCGGCCCGCCCGTTCTAGCAGCGTTTCGTACTTGGCCCGCGCTTGGCGGCCATTTCAGCCTGACTCTGATGGTTCGAGAGATGATATTTACCTGCCACTGAGAGTCCTGGGACCGGCTCTCCCTCTGATATCTGTGAGCCTGTAAATGGTAGTGACATTGAAGGGAAGGAAAGAAGGTGACGGAAGGGAGAGGCTGTACAAATGCAGTGTATCAGCTCTTGGTGACTCCGAGAAGGAGGTGATCTTGAGAGCTGAAGACAGTCTTCAGGGTGTCACGAAAAGGTGCGCTGGGCCTGGAAGCTCCCAGAGAGACACCTTGCTGCAACGCTGGTGACAGCTGTGCAGCCCACAACGGCGTACCTCCGCCCCACGGTCTGACCTCAAATCCTTCCCTCCTTGTCTCAGACATTTAGATTGGGGTAGACACTGGGACCACGATTCTCTCTTCCAGGAATTTGTTATTCGGACTCAGAGATAATCTCTGGCCGTGGTGGAATTGAGGAGCTTTAAACTTGAGAACTGTAGGGTGCCTGTGTGCATGAAGTGGTTGAAAGACAGGCAGGCTCTGACGGGCTTGATCCTGAAGACTTTCCAGTGTCTGGTCCAGGCTTCACTGAAACTCAGCTGTGCCCCTGGCCCTTAGATTCTCCAATCCACCCTGTAGCAACAGTCTATAATTTTGCTGTCTAAGTTTGAAATAGGTTTCTCTTTATGTAAGCGAAAGTACCATGATAGGCTGTTACTGTGGATACTGAGTCAGAAGAGAGGCTCAAGAAAGAAGCAATGTTCTCTGATGTCAGTAGCTGCACAAATGTTAAAGACTAGAAGAAGCCTTTAGATTGCTAAGTAGGGGAGATATCGGTAAAAGGTATTTGTCTTTATAAGTCACATTATTGCTGGGATTTTTCATCTACACTACTTGGATGTTGACCATCACTTTTTATCTTTCATTTATAAAATTCTGTGGCTCACAATCTAAAATAATCTCCAGCACGTGCTTGGATTAAGCCCTATCTGTCTTCATTAATAGTTCTTAGATAGATATTTTGTGCCTTAAGTTTTATCTGTAGCATCCCATAAAAAAAATTGCCAACAGTTCTGTTAAAAGTGAATTATTCTGTTTATGACAACTCTGCTTATCTTTGTTGAACAAGATCTGCATGATAGCCACCTGTTTGAAATTCGCCCAGTGTTCCCATGAGAAGGTCGGAATCCCATCAACGGGAGGCCCATCTCATTCACATACTAGCCATATGGCAATGGGCAAGTTTCTTAACTTCTTAAGGCTCTTAAGTAAAATGGAGATACGGAGTTGTTAAGAGGATTAAATGGGCTAGTGTATTTTATAAAGCACTAAAGGTTATTAGCTTAGCCTGGTATATATGAAGTGTTCAACACATGTTAAATATTATAGCTATTATTAAATGCGTTCGGAATTCTTGTCCTTCAACAGAATTTGCTTATAAAGAATATTTTCTGGAAAACTGAAGAATAATCAATTTGATTAAATGCCTTGGAAGTCTCCAGGCTATACTACATGTTCATATTTTATGAGCACCCTCTCTCTATATATATATATATATATCAGGTACTGTGCTAGGCACAGGGGGGTACAAGGATAAATAAAACAAAGACTCGGCCCTTTAAGACTGCTTAGTCCAGAATTATTTCACCATCAACTGCCATTTATTGCTACTGTCACACAGCTTTAAAATGAAGAGATTAAGTAAATAATATTAAGGTTTCTTATGGGACTTTTTTTTCTGGCAGTAATGAATGATTGTAATATTTATTAGTTGTTTTAGGAAGGAAAGCCTCTGAGAACATGAGCGAGGAGATGTAAAACAAATCCATCATATTGGAAACAGACTATTATAAGCAGGAAATGCTGAGCCTTTGCCAATGCACCATTTTTAAATATGTGGCCATTGTAGATATTTCAGTTAGGCAAGACAAATCCAATTTTACCTCCCACCACTTAAGTAAATTTCTCTTCTCTGTAAAATTGCCTATTTCATAAAGACATACTTCATCTTGACGGTGTACATACTAAATTGTTCATTTTTTACTTAGTTAAATTGTTTTCTGTCACAGTGAGAAATGCTTTCTTCTGAAGAAATGATGTTCACGTGCGGGAAATGGGGATGTTTATTAAAATGGTTTATTAGGAAACTAGATTTAGACATATTTCTACAATTTCAGTATTTAAGTATTTTAGGGCCCAGTGGAATGACTTTCAGTGTAAAGTGGGCTTATGTAATCAGTCTCCAAATTCTCACTTTTATATTTAATCAAATACAGTTGGTGAATTTATATTTGCATATGTTTGGAAATATTAATATTAGAGATGTTTTCAATAGAACTCTATAAATGCTTTTCTGGGTTGTAATAGCTAGTAAATGACTTAAATTATTTTGTGCTTTCATCCCACTCTGATTTAATAAGGCTTTATGGATTTTGGATTCTGTGCATAGGTGTGGGAAGAACGCACAGGAATAGGAAACCTCTCAGGCCTAAAGAACAAGCAGGCTCTACACAAACCAAAAACACTTTACAGGGAAGGAAAAACCTGTGTTTGAGGCTGAATTTTGAACTTGTTATTGAAGTGACATCTTGGAATTTTAGTCGCCTCTGGTATTTCCAGAGTCAGAGGAAGTATCCATATATCATTCCAGATAACTGAAGTTTAACCCTTTGAGTGCCACAACTAACAAACAAGACTGTATTTCTGGACCTCTTTCCAAAGTGTATTAAATGTGTCTTTCAATTTTCAAACATGGTCTAATGCACAAAATAATGCCAGCAGGGCTGGCTTTACGGGCAGTCACCCAGCACCCTATGCTTACAAGGGCCCCGTGCTTGCTTTAATGCTTTGCTGTCACTGCCTGGAAATTCTTCATGATTTTTGAACAAGGGGCTTGGCGTTTTCATTTTGCACTGGGCCTTGAAAGGCATGTAGCCCACCGTGGATGCGAGGTTTTCATCTGGACTGTTCATCGGGGACTATCCAGTGCAGTAACATCTGGGTCTCTTCCCTGAGCTCAGCTTGCCAGAGCACACTTCTGTTCTCAGGAAGCTCCTCTTTTCCAGGGCTCTCTGCCTTCTAATTTGCTGCTTTTTGTCTGCTGAGACGTCACATAAATAAGGTATTAGAATAGTAAGTAGGCTGCGAATCACTGCGTTCTAAAGGCTGACCTTGAAGACTCCTCCCATGGAGTGAAAGTACACCCACATCAATAGCCGGGCTTTGAGGTATTTATTTCTGGGATCGTTGGCTCCTCTCCTGGATTGATTGCACTGGAGAAGAGGCCATCTCTGTATAAATACCAGGTGGGACCATACAATTCTGGCCTATAGCCATTAAAGGAAAATTATTGTAAGGAAGCTATTTGAAAAGCCCACATTTTTTATAATTAATCATAGAAGGTAAGAAAGTAAGTGAGGTTTCTTTTAATGAGCCTCCTGTTGCATAAATCCAATTAATTCCTAAGATATCACTGTTGACCATGGCAGAACCTTTCGGATTCCAGTCATTTCTGTGCCTTCAAGTTGTTCAGGGACCTTCAAGGTCGTGTTCTTGCTTGGTGCCCTCATGTCCTGAAGTGAACTGTGGCATACTTTTCTGACGCAGGTCATAGTTGCTAAGCTTCCCGTTGCATTTTTCACCATTCGCAGAAACTCCTGCCAGCTAAATGAAAGTTGGAGATTTCTCTAGGCCACAATTCCTAGTTTTCTTCTGGTTTATTTTTCTAGTTTCCAATATTCAAGCTGCAGCAAGAGGAAGTAGTAAAAAAGGAAGCAAAACGAAATAAATGTACTGTTATTATTTTAGGCCACCATAGTATAGGAAATGTGCTGGAGATTGTAGTACAAGAAAATAAGGCTCATCAGAGAGGGGAAAGGGTTGCTTCGTGTTCATATATTTACTCATTCATTCATTCAACATTCAGTGTTATTATTGAGCACCCATTGTGTGCCAGGCACTTTGGTAGGCACCAGGGTACAGTGGGGAATAAGACAATTGTTATCCATTCCAAGGATAGTGCTTTACACACAGCAGATGCTGCAAGGAAATGCTGAATGAATGAATGAATAAATGAATACATGCTTTGGATAATATGTATCACTAAGATTGCACAGGGATTTCTGAACTCTTCTTTGTAGCAGAAAATGCTATTCCTTTCTGAAATTTATCCATCGCTGAAATTCTCCTGACTAATTGCTTTTGTTTAAACTTCTATTTGACATTTGAACTATTTTCAAAATGTCATCTCTGGATTCACTTGCCTCTGAGGAATTGAGGAAATTTTATATTGACATAGTTCTGCAAGTTGTCAGAATTCACATAGTACTGAGGATTTCATAAGTATTCATAAAGGAAAATTAAGAGATCATTAGTCTCTTTTTAAATTCATTTATCCTAGGTTCTCAAAGTGCTTTGGGAATTGCAGCATCAATTTTGTGCCAGGTCTTAACATTAAACTGAAATGGTTAAAGGCTTGAGCATGGTTAAAACAATGTCACAATGCCCTTCCACTTCTATGACACTGTCATTCTATTATGTTTGATTTTAATGTGATTTGATAAATGGGAGTAGAAAGCAGGTAATTATTTGGCAAATGCCTTTTACTTTTAGAAATAGAAGAAATATGGGAGTTGATCTTTGCTAATAGAAATCATAATAGTATTTACAATCATGATTGTAATTTATATGGTACCTTACACTATTAAAACATTCACACAATTTATCTATGATAGGTTTTGGAATAACTTCTTTTACATGATGAAAGTCTACCTAAGAAACCTAAAGAAAGATTCTCTAAAATTAGAATTTCGTACCTCAGAATCAAAAGCAACAATAGACATTCCAACCCACTGATTTTTGACAAGGCGCTAAGAGCACACGATGGAGAAAGGTCAGTCTTTTCAATAAATGGTGGCGGGAAAACTGGATATCCACAGAAGAATGAAGATATACCCCTATCTCTCACTATATGCAAAAATCAAGTCAAAATCCATTTAAGGCTTAGATGTAAGACCCAAAATGATGAAACCACTAAAAGAAAACATAGCGTCTGGGTAAGGATTTTTTGGATAAGCCCCCAAAAACACAGACAACAAAGGCAAAAATAGATAAATGGGATTATGTCAAACTAAAAGGCTCCTGCACAGCAAAGGAGACAACAGAGTGAAAAGAGAACTTAAAGAATGGGAGAAAATATTTGCAAACTATGCACCTGACAAGGGGTAATGTCTACAATATATAAGGAACTCATACAATTCAAGAGCAAAAACCCAAATAATCCGATTTAAAAATGCGCAAAAGACATTTCTCGAAAGAATACATACAAATTGCCAACAGGTATATGAAAAAATGCTCAACATCACTCCATCAGGGAAATACAAATCAAATCCACAATGAAATATCCCCTCACCTCCATTAGAATGGCTATTATTAAAAAGACAAAAAATAACAAGTGCCATTTTGGATGTGGAGAAAGGGGTACTCTTATACACTGTTGGAGGGAATGCAAATTAGTGCAGCCATTACGGAAAACAATATGAAAGTTCCTGACAAAATTAAAAATAGAATTACTATATGATCCAGCAATTCCACTAAAGGAAATGAAATCAGTATATTGAAGAGGTATCTACATTCCCATTTTTGCTGCAGGATTATTCACAATAACCACGATATGAAATCAGCCTAAGTGTCCATCAGTAGAAAAATGGATAAAGAAAGTGTGGTATTTATGCACAATGGAATACTATTCAGCCGTAAAAAGAATGAAATCCTGTCATTTACAGCAACATGGATGGACCCGGAGGACATTATGTTAAGTGAAATGAGCCAGGCACAGAGAGACAAACAGTGCGTGACCTTACTCATATGTGGACTCTCATAGACATGGAGATTAGGGTGGTGGTTCCTAGAGGCTGAGAAGGGTAGAGGAGAGGAGGGGATCAGGAGAGGTTGTCAGTGGGTACAAAATTATAGTTGAACAAGAGGAATAAGTTTGATGTTCTGTTGCAGTGGTCCCCAACCTTTTTGGTAACAGGGACCAGTTTCATGAAGATAATTTTTGCAGGGACATGGAGGGGGTTGGGGGGGAGGCCGAGCTCAGGCAGTGATGGGAGTGATGAAGAACAGAACTGCGGTATAGATGAAGCTTCCCTCGCTAGCCCGCTGCTCACCACCTGCTGTGTGGCCCCAGTTCTGGAGTTTCTTGAAAGACAATCTTTCCACCAACGCAGGGGTGGGTGTATGCGGGAGAGCTCTGCAGCTGGTCCCTAACAGGCCACAGACCTGTAACAGTCTGCCACTTGGGGGTCGGGGCCTGCAGTTTTGTTGCACAGTAGGGTGACTGTGGTTAATAATATCGTATTTTATATTTCAAAATAACTAGAAGAGAGAATTTCAAATGCTTTCACCACAAAGAAATGATAAAGTATGCAGTGATAGACACACTAAATATCCTGATTTGACTTTATGCAGTGCATACATGTATCAAAGCATCACTCTATACCCCATAAATATGTAGAATTATTATGTGTAAATTTTTTAAAAAAGCAACAGATAAATCTAAATGACTAAGCCCCCTCCCCAATTTGGATCCTTTATTTTGAGGATGGCTAAGCATCGCATCGCTAGTTAAAATTAAGGGCGGGTTGGGTAAAGCCAGGGCCAGGTGTGTATGCACCATCTTAGGAACAAAAATATTGAAAGCAGTGGATTATGTGCCTTATGGGTTTGGTCTATAACATAAACTCATCAGAAATAAACTAAATTCAACATTTTCTGGCCTTTAATGAGTCAGTGATCTTGTTCTGCCTTGATTTGCGTATTATGAATTAATTAATTTAACAAGCAGGTATGAAAAACCTGCTCTGTGGCAGGCACTGTGCTGGCCCTGGGTGCACAGGATGAGTAAGCTGTCCTTCTTCAAGACAGGTAAGGTCTGTCAGAGCACATCTCCCACTGACTTGTGTTCAAATTTTGTGGTACTTCCTTTCATTTTTATTGATCCCTACTGAATAATGATTTATATGATGATTTATTAAACCCTTTATAGCTTTAATTTTCCCTACATCCCAGGTTCTTTGTCAAGACAAGAATGACTGTGAACCAAGACTTCCCTAAGCTAGGAGAGCTACTCTGGGTGTGAGCCCTGTGGTCAGCCCTTGGGTGGAAAAGAGTCTCAGACGGTTCTGTTCTGTGGCATATAGTACCCAGGTAAACATTTAGGTGTTCATTAAAATGTTCAAATTCATTTATTCATTTATTTTTAATCTTTTCTAAAATTTATTTTTTTATGGGCAGCCCTCTGAACCACAATAGGTTCAGAGAGACTCCCTAAGACGTTCACATTTCTAAAAGGTTGTCGATGGGGAGAAACTGGTATCTTTTCAAAGGTCAGTGTTGAACCTCTAGTTTCTTATAACCTCTAATCAGATGTGTCCTGAGCCTAGCACAGTGCTCCCAGCCTAAGGCATTGTGGAAACTGGACTCTCAAACAGGGTCAGCCTTAGCACGGTGCCCCGCAGTGCTGCCCAAACCAGGAGAGCTCTTAGGGTTGGCAGAGACTCCTGGTCTTCCAGAGTTCCGCGTTCCTGTCCCGGGCCCGGGAAGGAGGTACTTGGCTGCCTCAGCCCTCAGGAGCTCCTGGTCAAGCAGAGACGCCATTCACAGCCATTCCTGTGGTTAAGCCTGGTCACAGGGAAGGTGATGCTCTCCTAGCAGGTTTGGAGACTTGTATGTGCCAGACTCTGTGCTGAGATCTTCACAGCTGTCAGAGGCATGTGCTGTAATGTTCACTGCAGATGCTCAAAGGAATTTGGTGTCTCTCAGTCGAAGCCCAAGTTCTTTGCTCAGCCTCTGAGGACAGTTCTGATGTGCCTGCTTCCCAGCCCCTGCATGCCACACTGTACTAGCTCTCTGTCCTCCTGCACTCTCCTCTCGGCCCTCCTTACATCCCTGAGCACTCAGGGACACTCTTGCCCCAGGGCCTTTGCACCTGCTATTCCTGCTGCCTAGAACTCTCTTTCCTTTGATACTCATGTGACTGGCTCTATAGCTCCCATCAGGACCTTCTTCAGTGTCACCTCTAACAAGGCCTACTTTGTCCACCCTATAAATATTGCAATCTCTACTTCTTCCCATGTCCCTCTCTGCTCTAGTTCTCTCTTTAGCACTCATCACAATCTAACAAAGTATATATGTTACCTATTTATTTCACAGATTTTTTTTTCCACTACCTTTGAGGAGATAGGGCTTTTGTCTGTTCACTACTGACTATTATTCCTTGAACTGTGACTAGCCACTAATAGGTATTTAGTAAATATTGTCGAATGAATAAATGAATGAGTAAATAAATTAATGGTAGAATAAGTTTGCTAGGATTTTTACTCTCAAAGATAACAAGTAATGTGGTTCAAACTTACACTCAGTCTAGAGGTTGTGCATTAACCTTCCAAACTGAGGGGCAGGGAGTCGGTAAGATTTGCACTTGATCTTTAAACACGATAGATGCTGGTAAGTTGGTCAGGAGGGGAGAGGCAAGGTGCACCTGAGGGCAGGGAAGCAGAGAGGCAGCCAGGTGCAGCCCTTCCTCCTCTGTCCTGAGTTGTTGAGGAATTTGCTTTGCCATCCCTCTGTTCAAAAGCATCATTTTCCCCTGTTCGCTCATGGGTGTTTCATGCCATGCACCAAAGCTATTTCAGAGCTACCTCTGGACATGCTGTTGCCTAGCAAACAGCCTTTCCATCTTAAGATCATGGCTGATGTTTGAATGTGACTGGGCATTTCCAAAATTAAGTTTTTGATCCTGGAAACATTCATAACTCTACTTAGAGAAACTGTCATTTTCTTCCCCACTCCTCTCTCCACGTGCTTGTTAGATTTTTCCATACGTTGTTTATAATAACTTTTCCTTGTGGTTGAAGATAACAGATTTTTGCTTTTCATTCAAGAAATGTCGTCTGCTGTAATGTTTTGCAACACGATACTTTCCAAGTTTCAAAGCGAGCGTGTGTTTTCTGGTTGTGTTTTTGTGCATGTGAACCGCAGGGATGGTGGCGACACCCTGGAGCCGCAGTGAGCAGATCCTCTGCCCTTCCATCCCTGCCAGTGCGTCTAGGCGAATGTAAAGGATTTTTTTTGTCACTGCAATTTAAATTCAGGAGGAGTCTATTTGTATGGTAATCACAAGCTAAGGAAAACAGTGTTTCATTTCGCTCTGGGATTTGTTTTCTGACATTTTCACATTCTCCGCTGCTTTAACCTGGCAACAGCATATTAACAGCAATTCGTACTCCATATTTTAACATGTAGAACAGCACCCAGAAGATTAATACATGATGAGGGAAAGAAGGAAGAAGGGAGGGGGAGGCCGTAATTAATCTTGCTTTCATATACCATATGCTGGTGTTTTCTGATCTTAACTGAAATTGGATTCACCCTGGAGTTTTCAATATTTAAAAAAGAAGATTGTACATAGTGAAGCACAAATAACATTGCCCTTCTTTTAAAGAGTAAGTTTCTGACATGAGGGATACCAGTGATATTCTCATGAAGATAAAAATATGGATTCATTATTTTTCAACAAGTCTTTTTATGGTGGGAGAAACAGGGGTAACCTTCTGTGAGCAAAGTCAGGAAGGACTGCCTTAACCAACTGTTCACCTGCTCGCCCTGAACATAAGAAGGATGGGAGCCTGGAGCATTGTGAGACCTTGCCTCAAAAAAAAAAAAAGAAAAGAAAAAGGTGGGTAGTAAAGAGACTTCTCTCCCAGTGCAAGTGATTACTTCATGTTCTTGTCTTAAAAGAGAGAGTCGCGAGACTAGGCATTGCACCAAATGACACTTACTCGTTCACAAAGCAAATTAGATTAATTTCCCTGGATGGCCCAGTTAGGTGAGGTGATTCAGCTATATCCCTCGGGACTCTTCAGATCAGGGATTCTGTGCTCAGATGCCTCTGGGGCACACGGGTAACACTGGGGAGTGAAGAGTGGCTGGTAAAGAGCTTCCTGCCCGTGGAAAACTGGGTGTTGGCTTTGTAGTTCCTGCTGGAAGCTTTACAGTAAACCAGTACAGGTGGCCAAGTGGACAGTCCCACCTTGTCTAAATGGAGGCGGTCGCTGTTTTTCCCAAGGGATGATTGAATGGGAATGTTGCCCTAGAGTGGCCAGATGTCCTGCTTCAAGAGACGCTACAAAGTACTGTTTTCTTGCAAAATCCCCTGATTGTTACACATGTTAGTTCGAATTGGAAAGAAGCAGTAGTTTGTGCCAGCCAAGCAAAACATGCCTACGGCCTTAAAAAGTGCAGGTCCAAGATCAAAAAGAGAACAGAGGAGGCCACATACTGCAAGTGTAGAAATGTGAAAGTAATAAATCATGCAAACAAAACTGTTAATAAAATATGTTCCATCCTCAGACTTTGACAGATATTCAAATCTGAAAGACCAGGTTCGGAATTCAGGTTAAGTCCTCTGGATACCAGAATAAGGTGGAGTGGGGAGAGCAGGCTCCCGCCCACTCCTCACGCCCCCGCCGTGCCCCACGTGCACGTGTGCGGATACCCAAGCTCGGTGCTCTGCGCCGTAAACAGCCTCCCTCCTGGACACTGGCAGGCATGGCTTGCCCCATGGAAAATGGATCCAGTGAAGAGACCTGTTCAGGTCCTAGAACAGGCGAGGTGGTCATTTGAGCAGAGAATTCCAGAATCCCTGGAAGCAGAGCATGGTCTAGACTCTAGACTTGAGATAGCGTGTGGAAGGCCTCGCATAGGCTCCTGGGGGCACGTCTCGGCTCCTCAGGCTCCTGGCCCTGTGCAGGGAGGCACGTCTGAAGGAGGCCATGGAGGTCATCTGCCTTGTGTGGCAAGGGCAGAGGCCTCAGTGGCTGGAATCTAAGGGCAGTACTGGTTGGAGCACTCAACTGACAGAATGTTTGTTCCAGAGAAGACCTTAGAGACTTAAGGCCTCAGTTTACAAAGAAGGATCCTGGCTGATAAGAAGCAGTGTATCTTCCTGTAGCATCACAGGAGTTTTAGTTAGACGTATCTGAACTTAATCCCCAATCCCGTCACTTGCCAGGTTGGTGACTGGCTACTTAGATTTCCTGAGCCTTGCTTTGCTCCTCAGGAAAATGGAAATGAAATAGATTTTATTCTGTCATTTTTATTCTGTCATACGTAGGGCTTTTTCTTACCCCTTATGACGTTGAGACCTTTAGATACTGGTCATCCTAACAGAACACCCTCCCTAGGGAATGTCTGTTCCATGTCCGTCTCTCTCTCTCCCTCTCTCTCGGACATAGCTGTTTGCTTAGGCTCTTCTGGTTAAATACAAGGACATTCTTAGGCTGCCTTTCCAGTCCTTGAATTACTACCTTTCTCTTTTCATAAGAAAAAGAGCAACAGAGAAAGGAAATTAGCAAAATGATGTTGCTTAAACATGAAAAAGTTCGCATCTTTTTCCTGAAGTGATGATGATAACTTTTCAAATTTTGGGGCCTTTATAATCATTTTCAAAGCTATGTGTAATTTAAAAAATTAATTTGTACAAAGGACTTGACACATAGATTCTTGGCTAAGTTTCTCTGGAAACCTATACTAGTGTAACTGGGATGAATCACTTCATTAAGAGATATTACAAAGAAGGCTTTGTAGGAAGGAAAGAAGAGACAGAAGAACCAGGTGCAATGACTCACTCCTGTAATTCTAGCATTATGGGGGACCAGGGCAGGAGGATCTCTTATAGGAGTTCAAGACCACCCTGAGCAATAGAGAGACCCAATTTCTATTTAAAAAATTGGAAAAATTAGCTAGGCATGGTGGCACATGCCCGTAGTCCCAGCTACTTGGGAGACTGAGGCAGGAGGATCATTGAGCCCAGGAGTTTGAAGTGGCAGTGAGCTATAATGACACCACTGCACTCTATCTAGCCTGGGCAACACAGTGAAACTCTGTCTCAAAAAAGAAGAAAGAAAAAGAGGATCCCTTAGTAAAAGGAAAATATTTTAAATGAAAATGTTTTTTAAATGATAGGACTGGCTATTTGGTGTAGAATTTAGAATTTAATAGTGAAGTGAGAGAAGTTGGCATCTGCAGTTCTTATTGGCCAACAGTGTCAACCATTGAGTGTTGGCATCAAGCTGATATCTTCCTTATTTAGTATATCAAGTCAATTGTTTAAAAAAGAAAGTCTGACTAATTAGGCTGCCAAGATCATAATGCTAACTGTCTCGTTCTAAGGCTATTATCAGCCTTGAAACTCCTTTATAGACTACTTCTTTTATACGCAGAATGGTTGCACATGCCTAAAAATGTCATAATTGTCCCCTTCCCTGGGAAAGGTAATAGATATTATTGGATGCCTATTTCCTTACAGACTCAGCCCCATTTTTCTTGTCTCAGACATTATCCCTACTATCAGGATATTTTAGGACGAGCAATGACCCGTATTTTGAGATGA
>CAUYSK010081286.1:0-18549 GCA_963575035.1 Avahi laniger
ACAGTCTAGTAAGGTAGGTAAGTGAGGATCTAAATTTAATAATGCATAGTGGTAAATGTCTTAATACAGTATCTGCAGCTACTTATACAAATTGTGTTTACATCCCTGTCAATGAACACAGTCATGAGTGTACTCATGAAATAGGAGATTGAAAGGGATTATAAGGGTAGGATACCAGCATTCTTCCTCAGCTCTGTGAGCTGCTAAGCTTTCTCTGTGCATATGCTCCTCTTCTTTACAAGGTTTGTTTTATAAATCTGTATTGCTTCTCTTTTCTAATGTATAGCCTTGGAGGAAAAAAAATTAAGCTTCAGAATGAGATCAGCTCAGTTTGCTCCTAGATCCCCGGTTAGCAATTAAGTGATCTGAGCCAGTTACTGAATTTGCCTCAGTCTCTCCATTAGCAAAATGGGAATAATGATGTCTCACACAAACATGGTGAAGATGGAATTATTTCTTATGTAAAAGTGCTTAGAGTAGTGTATAGTTATTGTGCAATCAATACTAGTTATTGTTTGATTCTTTCATTTCTTTTTTATGTTTCTACCTAATGTTTCTTTTTTATAAATTTTCTTTGTTTACTCTTCAGTTGTAGTTCATGTTTTAATATATAACCTTTACATATTTTATTTCTCATTTAAGATGGTATTCACCATGAACTTCCTCTTTAAGATCATTTTTGTATTTTTTTTTTTCAGTTGCTGTTTGTCTTTGAGTTAAATATGGGGATTCTGCTTTACCAAGTCTGATTCCATCCTCTAAATGGGCTAGAGTCAGTGGCAATATCAAAAAGCCCATCGTAGCTTCAGGGGCAGGCTTCTCAAAAGCTCTTTCTCCCATCCAGCTGTGCTCTGTTTGCTTTATGTGAAGAGAGAGTACCCAGTCTGGAAGGGTGAGCCAAATGTTTGGCTATTTGTACCCTTCAACATCAGCTATCAGTTGGCTGAATTTAAAGACTCATATACTTTTTTATGACAAGGAATGATACCTAATGAAAAAAGCAGAAAGATTTTATGCTTGAGCACCTTCTACAACTCGGTACCACAATGATGCCAGTTAACTGAAATAAGCCCGGTTTATTTTTTCTAAAGATACTCAATAAAAATGATCAGCACAAATAGGAAATTTATGACTAAGTTTATGGTGCAGTCTACCTAATCATAGAAGAGGAGTCAGTGCCCAGAGAATGTTGTTTTGAAGGAAATAAAGACAACTAAATAAATTAAGAGAAATATATACATTACTCAGAACCATTCTGGGGAAAAAAAAAAAACTCAGGAAAGTCTGTTGAAGCTATTCAGTGGAACAGCATGTAATGCTAGTTCTATAAAGCTAACATCTATCAAGTGCATAATTTATGTCAGATAACGTTCTATTTATTTACATATATGATCTCAAACATTCTCATGAAAACACTATGATGCATATTCTATAATTATCTAAATTTTACAGAGGGAAATCAAGGATCATAAAATCAAAGTCATTTGTTCAATGTCAAACAAATAGTAAACAACAAAGTTTCAAGGCAGCGTAACTCCTTGAGTTACTCTGAGACCATGGCCTTGAACTGCAAGTAGGACATTTTCATTTTGACTCTCATTAGCATGACTCAATGGCTTAGATCCTTGTGAGTAGGCAGCATGTTTTAGGATAACAAACATAGGCTTTGGCAAAAAACAGTCTTGGGGTGAGACCCTGTCTTACTATAATTTATGATCTGTTTGGCTTCAGGTTTTTCTTCTCTTAGAATTAGGTTAATAATTCCTAATTCATAGCACAACATCAAGGTACTGTGAGGCACATTTCTAAATGAGGTAATGGATGTGAAGTATCTAGCACAGTGCTTCACACATTTTAAGTATTCGAGAACTATTTCCTGCTCTTTTTTAGTATTCTCACCTGTCTCTCTGCAAGCAATGATGGCTTGTCTGAAGCCCCTTCTTTTCTTCTGCAATGATACAAATCCTTTCTTCCACCATTTGACAAATATTCAATGAGCTCCAAATATATGAGTGCCTGCTACAAAAATGACTAACCCATAGTTCCTAACCTTAAACCCCCTAATGCTCTTTATCAGGACCCTATATAAAACCTGCGGCCTTTAAAAAGTTTTGCCAAAAACTCCAGGCAAAAGTTCTTCTCTCAACTCTTCCAGAAGGTCATTTGCATCCCCTTACTTGGTGCTGAGCAGTCTACTTGCTTCCTTGGGGATGTCTCTTTGTGCATACCTGACCCTGGCTCTTTAAGGAGATTGTAAAGGAGTATGACACTTGCCTTGTGTAAGAGAGCATAGCACCTGTACACCATAGCTATTTACCAACTTTTGGATGGGTAAAATTAACAAAGTAGTTTTTACTCTGGAATGCATTATGAAAAATGTCTCCGCCTAATTATGTGCCATTCTTCACCATGTTCAGGAACTTGGTCACCAGAGATTATGCTGGATCCAGATCACTTGAACATTTCTTCTGGCTTTAGATCTCACTCCATTTGCTAGATTATTTGAGCATGATGAAAATACACAAAATAAAAATCTGTTTCTGGATGATTTTTTGCCCTAAGCAGAGCAATTTATTACTGCCTCCAAAATTAAAAAAAAAGAAAAAAAAAAAAACAACCTAGTCAATGATAGTGCTGCACAATAACAGAGCATCCTCTTCTCAAAGGCACCCTGCACTCTTCCAGAGGAGACGGGTAAGTGGACTCATTTAGCACCAGCTGAAGTACGGCCCAGGCTCTGCAGTGCCTCCAGAGACAGGAGTGCAGAGTGCACAGAGGAGGCCTCCACATGCTTGGAAGGAAAATTATATGAATTATGTGTGGTGGGGGGGAGAAGGAGGCAGGAGATTGGATGGGAATTTAGGTCAGCTGAATGTTAACAATTAGAATATATAACTTATTAATATGCAGTTAGGAGAGCGAGATTAGCATCAGCTTTGCTGCAAAAGCTAGATTTTATGACCACAAGTTTGGCTTATCTCTGACCTACATGTGCACCCAGAAATGCATAATTTCTCTGGGACTGACTGAGACTTTTGAAATATCCCCAAGTTCAGTCTGGTCTACATTTTATTTCATAGTTACCATTAAACAATACACTTCTCCCTTCCTTATGGACTTCTGAAAGTTTCTAGGTAGTTTTGAGAAAGTATATCTTTATAATGCCTGCTTTGCTTCAATCCATTGGTCCGATGTTTGGTGACATACACCATAGAACTTACTGGAAGCCAACTCTAAGAATAATTAATTAACATTTTTAATTGCTTTCCCCCGCCTTATATTTGTTTCATTTGTTTGTTTTGATTTAAAAGAATTCAATTTTATCATAACATTAATCTTTCCACTGGGTCAAATACATTTAAAGTTTGATATCTAGAAATTATGTATTAAAACCATGTGTAATTGATACACGTCACCCTATAGTGGGGATGAGGGAAACAGAAAAATGTAAAAGAGAAGCATAAGATGAAGAAATTGTATGGAAAAACAGTAAGCAAGTAAATAAAGAGGAAAGAAAATGTAAGGAAAAGATAAGGGAAATAAAAGGAAGAAAGAATAGGTTGAAAATATAAAAAAGATTAAAAAAACATAGAGGGGGAAGGAATCACTAGAAATGATGTGTTTATAAGGCTGGAAAATGATGAAGGCTTTTGATTCAATTTATATTTAGCTCATTTCTACTAGTAATAATTGCTGATATCTACGATTTCTCTTTCACTTCCTATTTAAACAATTTTTATTAATAGCAATTAATATCTATGCAGTGCTCCCCTCACAAAGCTGTTCCTTCATTCAGGTATCACATTGTCTCATTTACAGGTTCACAACAACCTCATGAAACAAGGACCTTTTGAATCAAGATTTTAATTTTTAAATTTTTATGAAATTTGAAAAATACAGGTAACTGTTAATATTCACACCAATGTCCTAATACACAAATTTAACCATTTGATAATACTGAGTCATTTCAATTATAAAATGGAAATAATACATACATGAAATTAATATTTACCCCTTCTAATTCCCTTTAATAATCCCTAGCTGTATCTACTCTAAGTTTATGTGTATCCTTTCTATGTATGGTTTTACATTTTTATTACATATTATATATGTATGTATATGTAGTAAAAATAGTCATATATTTTCAGTATTCTCAGAAATGATATCATACTTTCATACTGCGTGATTCTTTCCCAATTGGCTTTTTGCACTAAGCGTCTTATTTTTTAGAGTAGTTGATATTGATACACAGGAACCCAATTAACTCACTTTGTTTGCAGTTGACAATTATATTATATAACTTAACATTTTATAAACCCACAGACAGTTACAATTTGTTCAGATGTTTGCTTTTGCAAACTATATAATCTTTCATATACTTCACATATGTGAGATTTTCTTTTGCACGGAGATTCCACGGACGCACAATGAAATCATCTGAGAAGTTTTTGAGTATAATATATGGATGGTAATTCAGTTTTTCTGGAGCAGGGACCATGCTTGGAAATATTTTAAGTACATCCCAGGTGATCCTAATGTGCATCCAATATTAAGGACCACCACTTTAGTCTAGGACAGTGCTTCTAAAACTTTAATGTGGGTATAAATTACTCGTAGATCTTGTTAAATTTCAGCTTTTGATTTAGTAGATCTGGGTGTGCCTCAGATCCTGCATCAGTAGCAAGCTCCCAGGTGATTCAGGACCACACTCTGAAGTAACAAGACTCTAGGTTATGCAACTACTTAGAAATGAAATTGTAGATATATTTTTGGATCTTCAGTTTCTTTGTGGATCTTCAGTTTCATTAGCTCTTTTCAAACTGCTTGCAGATTTATATAGTTTTCAACAGTATATGATTTTTCATCGTTATCAACTTGGTATTATCTACTTTTAAAAATTTTTATCAATATTATGGATTTCAAATTGGGTTGTTTTAATTTAAATTTTTTTAACTAAGACTGAAGTTCTTGTCAAATAATTCAAACAACCCAAATGCTTATCAATACATGAGTGGGTTAATAAAATGTGGTATATGTATACCATGGAGGTATTAAGCCACAAAAAACAATGGTGATCTAGCACTGCTTATATTATCCTGGATAGAGCTGGAGCCCATTCTTCTAAGTGAAGTATCACAAGAATGGAAAAACAAGTGCCACATGTACTCACCATCAAATTGGTATTAACTGAGCAACACTTATGTGCACATTTAGTAGTAACATTCATCGGGTGTTGGGCAGGTGGGAGGAGGGAAGAGGGGATGGATATATTCACACCTAATAGGTGTGCTACGCACCGTGTGGGGGATGGACACACTGGAAGCCCTGACTTGGGTGGGGTAAAGGCAATATATGTAACCTAAACATTTGTACTCCCATAATATGCTGAAATAAAAAAAATTCAAATCATTGTACATGAATGTTTTATTCATCTTTTATCTTTTTTTAATTTTTTTTATTTCAGCATAGTACAGGAGTACAAATGTTTAAGTTACTGAGAACCCAGACATAAAATCATCCTCATATAGCCATCTAATTTTTGAAAAAGCAGACAAAAACATACACTGGGGGGAAAGAATCCTTATTCAATAAACGGTGCTGGGAAAACTGGATAGCCACATGTAGAAGACTGAAACAGGACCCGCACCTTTCACCTCTCATAAAAATCAACTCACGTTGGATGACAGACTTAAACCTAAGACCCTCCAAAAAAAAAAAAGCCTAATATGTGAAACTATAAGAATTCTAGAAGAAAATGTCGGAAAAAACTCTTATCCATTTTTCTATCAGCCTATTTTTTTTAAACTTATTGACCTGTTGAAATT
The DNA here is from genome assembly GCA_963575035.1 of Avahi laniger. Lineage (NCBI taxonomy): Eukaryota > Metazoa > Chordata > Mammalia > Primates > Indriidae > Avahi > Avahi laniger. Next base: position 5,826 of record CAUYSK010081286.1, read on the forward strand.
CTTTATATATTCAGGATACTAAATTTTTGTCCATTTGTTAATAGTCTTTGTGACTACCTTCTACAACTCTGTGGCTTCATATAAATTTGTTTATGGTGTGTTGCATATACACAAATATCCTCGTGTTTAAATTTAATATAGTCACATTTATCAATCTTTTAATTATGGTGTGTGTTTTATGTTTTACTCCTTTCCAACTTCAATATCATAAGTAATTCTATAATTTTTAAATATTTAAAAAATTTGTTTTTATTATTTGGGTTTTTAACCCATGTGCAAGTTATTTTTGTGTGTGATGTGAGGTCAGAATTTACTATTATCTTTTTTTTCTAAGGGTAGCCATTTGTCTAGCACACTGATTGAATCTTTCTTCCCTGATTTGTAATAGCCCACTATCATATCCAAAAACATGTATACATATTCTGTCAGTGTTATATGTTTTTTGTGTGTGCCAATTTTATTCTATTCTGTATTTTTCTCCCAGGATTTTATAATTAGCCCTGAGAATACGATAGGATAATTTCCTATCTTTATATTTCTTCTTTAAGGCTTTTCTTGGCTACTCTTGGTTCTTTACTCTTCAATATTAATATTGGGTTAATTTTATTGAATTATGTGAGTAAGATGAGATTTTTATTGTAAATGTATCAAATTTACAAATTTATTTTAGGGAGAATTAATATCTTTTCTGTAATCTAGCTGAACTCTCTTATGAACTCCAATAGTATGTAACTTCTCTTGAATATTCTACAGACATATTATCTATCAGCAATTACTTGTTTGCACCTTTGTTTCCAATACTTACACTTCTAACTTATTTTTAAATCTCATTGGACTTATGTGTCTCCAATACAATGTAAAAATCAAAGCAATAGGGCTGATAACCAGAATCTACTTAGAACTCGGGAAAATCTTGTATGTGTTTTTGCATGCAATCTGTTACATATTGCACATCATGAAACCTCTGCAAAATTCCACTATACATTCTTGAGGGGACAAGAGTAAAAAAGCAAATAATGTCTTAGTATTATAAGAAAAATAGCTTTGACCTTGCACATACCCTAAAAGGATTTTGGGGGACCCCTTAATTCCACAGATTAAGGACTGAACTATGACCTTTTTATTTTCTCTTGCCCAAATTCCTTTCTGAGAGGCCTGGAGAGACCCACTTTACAAACCATAAAAATCTCATTAAATGAATCTTTTAGAAAATTAACCTGGTATAATGTGGCTTACTTTTCAACCTAACTCTCATATAGCATCGCATGACAGATCCCCTTATCTTAACTTAAGCATTCTTTTCTACTGGCTCCAAGTCTTTAGACAAAGTTTAACTATTTAAGCCAATTGCCAGCTAAAGAATCCCTAAAACCCATCTATTGCTTATAAGCCCCAGCTTCAAGATGTCCCACCTTTATGGGCTGAACCAATGTATACCTTCCACAAACTAGAATCGTATGTCCTATTACATTATTCCTAGGTGAATTTCAGCCTGCTTTGGCCACATTCAATACTTTGGGCCCTAAAAACCCAGAGAAAAGACTCCCAGAGGCAAGAATTGGGGTGGAGACTAGGATGCTTTTCTAAATATACCTAAAAGCTTACTTCAGGGCTCTATCAATTGCAAAATTAAAATGAATACAATTATCTGGCAAATGTGAGTTCTACACAATTCAGTTTTCAGTTATTATCTGAAAAATCCCATTCAAAATCTGGTGGTTAGCCTCACTTAGACAAAATATATAGATTCAGGCTGTGTGTGTGTGTGTGTGTGTGTGTGTGTGTATTCATCTAGAAATAATTCCTTTCATTTCAGGGCACTGTATATGGGGACAGTTTCACAGGTGTATACTTATCTTTCAATGCATCAAGATATATACATTAAATATGTATAGGTTTTTTCAAAAAAATAGTAATAAAATAAAATATACTAGCAATGCATTTAACAACAAAAAAAGAACTCATGCTTATTAAAAATTGATTTTAAATAACTCTTTCCAGTTTCAAGTGTAGAATTTTCATTCAGTTTAATTATAGTCAGGGATATAACTAAAAAGAAATACTTGGGAAGAGAGCAGCAAGATTTTTTTTTTGAATTTAACTCATCCATAAAACATGGAGAGTCACGCATGATACTCTAGTTTGAGAACTGGTGACAACAAATAGCTTTGAGTATGTGTGTGTTTTATTTTACTGAGGATAAATATTTTAGCTGATTAAATAGCCCACTTTGCAATAAAATTGGTTCATATGATGCTTTTCTATACAGACAGAGCAATTGTGGGCTTTTTTCATGATGGATATTTTCTCACTGACCTTTCTCCTAAGCTTCATATACTCTGTTAAAATTGGACAATGATAAAATGGGATTTGTACTTTACCCATTAAGTTTTTTATTTGGTAGCAGGGATTATGTATTCTGCTGAGTGGCAAAACACAGAAGATTTTTGAAAAATAATGTAGTCAAATATGTGATATAACTACCATTTGGGGATAATCTGCTTTGTCATTTAGAATCCACTGCATAAATAATATTGAGGTCCTTTTCTAGCATTATTATGCAAGATACAAAATTCCATCATTGTGGACCAAGTCACAGACAAGTAATCAATGCAGGATTTATTTAGCTTGCATGCAGTATAAATCAGGGCATAGAAAATGGAGATGATTCTGCTTAACTGTCATTAACAAACATAAATAACTCTGAAAAATTTGTTTTTATTTGATAGAATCTAATGAGATTAAAAGAAAATTGTCAGTTTATCTACAACATAGAAAACTAGGCTTCACAATCAAACCTCTAATGTTGTCTTCACTCTTTACTTTCTCTCTTCACAAGAACCAGGCTATATATTCTAACAATTCTCACCAAATACTTCTGTCATCATCAACCATCTTGAAGTCACTGTCATTTAGTAAATCAGTATTTATTGAGTGCTAAAAATGAGCAGATAGATTATGTTAACAACAACAACAACAACAACAAAAAACACAAGGTTTATGCTTTGGAGAAAGGAGAGCTTTATTTCTCATGAAGGGTTCTCAGTTCCCAATGGCTATTCTGATAAATTAGGAGACAATGTTCCAGATACAAGCCAGGAACACATGTTTCAAGAGAGATATAAAAGGAAACAGGGTTTTATATTAAGGGGTTGGCTAAACAATGTATTTAGCAGGATATAGGAGGAGTCATGGACATTTATGAAGAGAAAATGTGCATCTTTAATTGTGCTTTACACTTCCCATCCTATCATGGCTGTGAACTCAGTTTTAAGGTTTTTTTCTGAAGTCTCCTTGACCGAGAGGGGTTCATTAAGTTAGCAGGTTAGAGGCAGGATGGGGGGTTTAGAATTTTATTTTTAATTCACAATTACTGTATAGCACAATACAGGTGGTTATTTAAAAAATGAAGGATGGAGTCTTTTCCCTGATTACTCTTATAATCAATGAGAAAGACAGATGAAAATTATCATGCCAGAAATACACACACACAGAGACACACACACACACACATATATATATAATATATATATATGTTACTACCCAGTGGAGAAACTGGCCTACTTCTAAACAGGACAGACTCTCTGTAAATTTCTAATCGTTACCTGTTTAAATGTAAAAAAAAATTTGATTCAGAGCTTAATAATACAAAAACTGATTTTTAAGTACAAAATTTTAATTGATATCACCATTTGAATCATTAAAGGGTTTTTATCTGCATTTTAACAAGTCATATGTGATAGCAATTTGTAAATAGATCATTGAGAATTATCATTTTGTCACTATTTTACTTAAGCATATACTATATGTTCAGAAATGAAAGAAGATGTAAAATATTTAAACTACACAGCTGGAACGCATTCTACTAAGTGAAGTATCACAACAATGGAAAAGCAAACACCACATGTAGTCACCATCAAATTGGTATTAATTGATCAACACTTACGTGCACATATAGCAGTAACATTCATCAGGTGTAGAGCAGATGGGAGGGGGGGAGGAGGGATGGGTATATTCACACCTAATGGGTGCGGTGCACACCATCTGAGGGATGGACACACTTGAAGTTCTGACTCAGATTGGGGAAAGACAATATACGTAACTTAAACATTTGTAACCCCATAATATGATTAAATAAAAAAAATTAAAAAAATAAACTACAGACCCTTCCAGTTCCAACATTATATGAATATATAATGTAAATACTATTTCTGCTCCGGTTTGGGGAATTATCAGGGAACATGGGAATAAATCTCCTTTGGTTCAGTTTAAAAAAAAAAAAAACAAAAAAAACCATGAGCATCTACTATACCCAAGATCTCTGCAAGTTATTCCAGGGTATGTGAAGGTGAATAAGTCCCAATCACTGCCCTTGGAGAAATTACAGACAATTATATAAAGAACTCTAATATGAAGTCAAATATTATTAATAGCATTGGAGAAGACCATGCAAGGTACAATGGAGACCTCATAATAAGGATAGTAAGAATGTATCATCTTGTGATGAGAAAAGGCTTCACAAAAGAAGCAGTACTGAAGATAAACTCTGAGAGAAAGATAGGATTTCAGAACATTGGTAAAAATATAGAGGCAAAAAAACTCAAAGTGTGTTCAAAAACTAATGATTAGTTTATTTTGGCTAGAAAGTAATAGGGATGAAATTGGTAGAGTACCAGGACAGAATGGTAAAATTAGGACAAATGTAATGCTGCTTCACTTTTGCTTATATTGTGGCCTCTGGTTGAACTATCCTTTTAAACTCCCCACCCCACTTAATCCCTTCCATTCCCTTTCTTAATTTTTTTACTCTTTTAGGCTTCCTTTCATTACCCCAGGCATTCCCTGATCAGTCTTGGCACTTAATATGTATTATACAATTTAGCACTTAAGGAACCACTGTCTTGTCTTATTTATAGTCACACCTGTTACACTGACCATGAACATACCAAATCCTTCCCGGCTGGCTTTCACCACCTTTAAGATAAAGTCAGCATAATAATAAAATGCCAGGCCTCCGTCTTCTAATCTCCTTCTTCTTATCAGAGGCAGGATGTTCGTATTGATTGCTCCATAACCCCCTGGAACCAAAGCAGAAGTATAGCCAAGGGCTCAACAACACCTTCAAATGCAACTAACTAACATAGCATCTGTTCTTTTCCAGAATTTTCTACAAGATGCTGCTCTTAATGACCTTGTCACCATATGGCAGTACCGGATAACAAAAAAAATAGCATAATCATTATAGCTCTCATTTTAATAACAACTCCAAGTATTCACTGAGTGTTTTGTGTGTGTCAAAAGCTATGCCAAGCACTTTATATATTTAATTTAATTTAATTATAGCAAACTGACGAAGCAAGTACTACCATTAACCCCATTTTATAGAAGAAGTTGTGGTTCTCAATTTGTAAATAGTAGCCCTGACATTAGCAAATTTTCTCTTGGACTTAAGAGCCCTTATACTCTACCCCTCTACCTCTCATTCCCAGGTTAACTGCATTCGGTGCTTCTTTAATATGCATAAAATATTACCACCCACTAAATAAAATAACAGACATCTGATTTGCATACATGAAAACATTATGCACACATGAAATGGGACTGTAACTGCCCCTGTTGGAAGGGCAACTTCTTCAATGTTTATCCATAAGAACTAAAATTCTTTTTCAAATATTCTCCTGTTAAATTATCAGCTGGGAATGGTGCCACCCTCAGGGAAAGCTTGATGATCCATCATCTCCAGCTAATACTTTCATATGTTTTTTGCCACACACACCATCTCAACTTCCGAAAATAAAACTCTAAAAGCACATTTAAATAGAGCACAGCAAAGCTAGTATTATGAGTTATAAAATTGTTTTTACATATGTGTAAAATATAAACATATATCACCCATTAACCTCTTAGCTATGAAGAGTAAAATGGTAGGTTTTGGGAGAAGTGTGTCATATAAACCAAAGTAAAGCTAAAACTCCGAGAATAATGGAGTGATCTAAGAGTTTCTAAGGGGCCATGGGACCTGCCCATTCATAGTAAAATAATTATAGTTATTTTACTATATAATAGTGTATTAATTACCTGTGATGGCTGTAACAAATTATCACAAATTTGGTAGGTTTTAAAAAAGGGCGGAAATTTATTTTCTCATGGTTCTGGAGACCCGAAGTTCAAAATCGGTTTCACTGATCCAAAATCCAGGTGAGACAGAGCTGCTCTCCCTCCTGTTGCTCTAAGAGTGAATCTTTTCCTTGTCTCTTTCAGCTTCTGGAGGCTGCTGGCTTTCTTTGGTTTATGGCCACATCATTCCAATCTTCGCCTCTGTGGTCACATTGTCTCCTCCTTTCCTGTCTGTAATTTCCCTCTACTTCCTTCTTATACGGATATACGTGATTTTATTTAGGACACACCCAGAAAATCCAAGATAATTTCCTCATCTCAAGATCCTTAACTTAGTCACATTCATAAATATCCTTTTCCTATATCAAGTAATAATTTACATGTTTCATATATTAGGGCTCCACGTCTTTGGGGACCTTTATTCAACCTATCACAGGTAGAAAAATAGTCAAATAAAGCAGCTTGTGGATTTAACATTGTTTATACTGATGATTTACCCTATTTGTCCACAGATACCTTACTACAAGAACAGTGACCTCCCTGCCTTGACTTAGTCCTCTCCTACCCTAGCCAAGAACTCTCCACTCTACATCCAGGTTAGTATTTCTAAAATATTTATTTTCCATGGCACTCCTCTGTCTGAAGGAAAATAACATGCCAGTCTGTTATTATGACATATGGGTATCAACTCTTAGCCCCGACTCTTTCTTCTTAGGCCTCATCCTGTGTCACTACATCACTTGCCTCACTAAACCGGCCTTTGCGCTTTCAAACTAGGTTTTCCCTCTACCTGTCATGCCCTTTCCCTTCTTCACTTATGGAACTCCTTATCTTCTTTTAAGACTCGATATAAATATCACCTCCTGTGTAAAGCACTTCCTCAAGGCAGAGTCTGATGTCCTCGCCTCCAAGTTCCTATGGTAACCTGTGAAGAGTTTATCTTATAATTTATCACATTTAATTATAAAAATCTGTTTAATGTCTATTATCTGATGTCAGTGTATAAGCACCTTCTTTGGAATGTTGGGAACATTCCAAATTTTTTTTCTAGCTATTTTGAAATATGCTATAAATTCTTGTTAACTATAGCTTCTCTACTGTGTTGTCAAACACTAGAACTTATTCTTTCTGTCTAACTGTATTTTTGTACCCATTAACTGACCTCTATTCATCCCCTCTTCCCCTAACCTTCCTGGCCTCTGGTAAGCACCATTCTACACACTCCATGAGATCAACTTTCTTTATCTTCTACATATGGGTGAGAACATGTGGTATTTGTCTCTCTGTGCCTGACTTCTTTCACTGAACATACAAGTAAATGTCCTCCAGGCTCATCCATGTTGCTGCAAATGACAGGATTTCATTTTATTTTATGGCTGAAAAATATAACATTTTTTATATATATATATATGTATATGTATATATATATCTCCCACATTTTCTTTATCCATTACTCTGCTGATGGACACTTTGGTTGATTCCATATCTTGGCTATTGTGAATAGTTCTACAATAAACATGGAGGTGTAGATATCTCTTCTTCAATAAACTAATTTCCTTTCTTTTGAATATTTACCCAGCAGTACGATTGCTTGATCATATACTAGTTCTATTTTCAGTTTTTTGAGGAAGCTCCATACTGTTTTCCATAGTTGCTATACTAATTAAATTTCCACCAACAATGTACTAGCATTCTCCTTTCTCTGTGTCCTCACCAGAATATGTTATTTTCTATCTTTTTGATAATAGCCATCCAAACAGGTATAAGATAATATCATTGTGATTTTTTAATTTCAAAATTAAGAGGGTACAAATGTTTTTCTTAGATGAATACCTTTTATAATGCTTGAGAAAGGGCTTTTAGTGTTCCTATCATCTGAATTTTGATTTGCATTTCCTTGATGATTAGTGAATAGACATTTCTCAAAAGAAGATGTACAAATGGCCAACAGGTATATGAAACAATGCTTAACATCACTAGTTAGAATTTTAGGCAGCACTGAAAAATCATTCATGAGAAACAAACATGGTTGAAATGCTACTGTTGGTACTACTTTCCTACACCCCAGTCCTAGTAATCAGAGTAGAAGTATATAAAAGACAACCAAAATTTTTCTATTTTATCTTTATTCTTACAGATAAAAATTGTATACAGCAACAAGAGCATAAAACATTTCCTATATCCCTTTACAATATCTAGTGTGAAGAAAAGAATACAAAGCAGCCCAGGAAACATTTTGAAGGTGTTGTCAAGGGTTTTATATTTTTTTCTGGAAAAATGCCATGGAGTATTAGCTTAACTGGTCACCTCCTCCACCCTGGTAGGAGGCTGAAGAGTAAGTTTCAAAGAGGACACTAATGGCCCTCTCAAACAGAAAGCAGGAGTTTAGTCTAAAAGCTGGTAGACTATTCAAGCAATAGAGGGACTCTCTTCTAGAATCCATAACTTTGGCCTAATCCATGCCTTTTACTACTCAGTGCCCAAATACCTTCAGTAAAACATTAGGGCTTTATACACTTACCCCACTACTTGAAGAGCAAAACTGTGGCCACAAATATAATTATAAAGATCATGGCTCTATTGGTCAGAAACTGCATTTCCAGAGTTAGATAGGATAGGAAGCAAGGGTTTCATTTGAGGTTATCCAATGAGGATATTCTAGTATAAAATTCTTCTTAAATACTTATTAAACATCAAAATGCCTGAAAATATGGAATATGCATCTAAGAGTCCTAGAGAAGAGGGCAAACTGGCTTACACTCATACATTTCCAGGCAGAAGTACACCAAGGCAGTCTACAGATCTTAAAGGCCAAGGACAAGAAGCCACAAGCTTCTCTGACATCAGCAACTACCAGAAAAACAGAACTCTAGGCTAGGATGATGAGGAGCTTATTCCTTCCTGAGGGGCTATATATTGGGAAGAGATCATGGGTAATCCTTTCTGAACTCCTTCCTCTGCCCCAGATCTCTAAGAGGACTGATTAGAGAGCCAGCATAAGAGGTAAACGTCATGAGACTCCAGGGGCCCCAATTATCCAAAACGCATCTCTTCACTTGCTTGCCAAGGCCTAAAATTCCTTTAACATGGTAAAACCTTGCAGGCCACAAATGGAGCTGAATGACTTACAATTTGAATTCCTCATTGAAGCAACGAAGGAGCTAAAATGTATAATCAACTGCTAAAATCATCAGGGGTCAATGCCCTCATTGAATCCTTTGTTGTTCTAATAGAGGAGGAGTGAGAAAAGAGCAGGAACACATCAGGTGGAGAAAAGGATACAAGAAGAGGAGGCTGTAGATGATAAAGACTTACAATTATTCCTATTTATTCCTTCTAGGTAGGACAAACAGAAATTGCACCGAAATTTTGTCATGGCTGGAGCAAAGATAAATGTACATCAATCTCCTTTGCATGTTTTATAAAGTATTGAGTATTTTTTAGTGTAAGTGGAAGGAAAATAAAACAACATCCCAAAGGTTTACTCTGGCCTTGGGGTAGAAAGCCATGCCTGAAAAATTTATTTAGTTCTGGTTAAAGAAAAACCATCATTTCAAACTTCCATTCGTTCTTGGAGTTGCTAAAGATATAGGTCTGAGATAAATGGCTCCTGTTTGTAAATATTTTTTATTGGATCTTTTTGTTTATGAAAAAGTAGGTATAGAATGGAGCAAACCTTGAAAGTTAACATGGTTTAACTTAAAAATGGAAAGGGATTTGGGAGGGCTGGGGTGGCATCCAGGGGAAAGACTAAGAGAAAGGCAGGAGGAAATCAGACCTAAACAAAAAGATTTTGTTTCTTTGTTTCTATCTCCTCCCCTAAGAGGATCTATTAAATGAAGCATTTCTATTCTTTCATACATTAGTAGGTTAAAGAAGCCACATAGAGATAATCCAGTGCGCCAATGTTCAGGATAGTTGCAAGCTCTAATTTGATTTCAATGAATGCACAAGTTTGGCTTTCCTCTCACGTTAATCAGACGTGCATTGTTCCCTCTCTGTTCTTCTCATTTTTCTTTCCTCTCTTTTGTAATTAATCTATCCACTGGATCAGTCAACAAATATGTATGAAGTACCTATTGTGTGACAGTTACTTGGCTAGGTACTGGGTCTACGTATTTGCAGTTCAAAGGAGGTCAAGGAAGCAAACTTTCTGGAAGGCATTGGGAAATTCCCATTTCGTTAATATGCATTACATAACCCTAAAGGTGAATAGCCTTTGATCGAGAAACCACATTTAATAAGAAATAAGACAAAAGTAAGTAATAAGACAAGGAAATTCAATAAAGCATTTTTGTAATGGTTGAAAATAGAAAAAAACGTGAATAATAGAGGGTTGGTTATATTATGCAGCTATTAAATCATATAAATCAGTAATATTTAACTACATGGAAGTATTTTTATATCACATTAAGTGGAGAAAACAAGTTACAATACCATAAACATGATGTAATCCATAATGAATACATAAATACAAAAAAAGAGAAGCAAAATAATGGGAAGACTACATACAAAAATGTCATCAGGGTTATTATTTTTTGAGTTATAAAGTTATGAGGAATATTTTTATATTTTCTACTGTCTTTATTTTGTATTTTCCTAAATTTTTTAAAACAAATATGTAGTACTTTTTAAAATCACTTTAAAAAGTGATTCTATGTCACATGATTTCATTCTTTGATGTTATTAAACTGAGTCCTCCTTTTTCATTTTTTTTCTCATTAGCGGAATATCCAACAGGTGCTAACAGCATCATTAGGTGATCTGAAGTCTGTATGAAGACCCCAAATCAATAAAAGTAGTGTGAATGTTGGGAAAGCGTAAGATGTGTTGTCAGGATATAGTTGGGCTCCACTGTCTAATGAATGATTATTCTTCTGAAGAATGGACTGTAGGATAATAAAGGTGCCCACTTAGAAGAATTCTTGAGATGATTTATTTAAACAATTACATAAAATGCATATGAAATCATAAAATGTCATATTGATGTTATCAATATTACTCTTCAATCATTAAATAAGGACAAATGAACAAAATTAGACAATAAAAAAGAATGGATGATATTCATCTGATCTCTGGGTTTGAAAGCCTATCTAAGCATTATGTGAAATCCGAAATTCATGATTGGAAATATGTATAACAGATATTATAGAAAGTTAAAATTTTTACTAAATTTATTTAGTTCTGGTTAGAATAGAGAAATGGGCATAATTTTGTCATTCTCATTTTTAAGGCAGTTTGTAAAGGAATAAATGGAATGATAAATGAGAAATTATTTCAAAATCACTAGTAATATAAATGAAAATTTGCTTACTAGATTGTTAATGTTTTACAGGATAACACCCAGTGTTGATAAGAATTTTTCTTAAAAATATCTGTTATTTCTTTATAGTTTTCAGGATTTATGCAATTAAGCATTTATTATATTTATAATCAGAAAATACTCCTTAAAACAGAACATATAATTTAAATATAATGCAGTTATGCATATTCTATGTAAAATAAAATTATGAAAATATTTATATATACTACTCTATTTTGTCACGCAGCCAATAATATTAAAAATGAATTGGGAAACATGCTTTAAGAAACCTATGGAGGGGAGGAGCCAAGATGGCAGATGAGACAAGCAACCAGTCAGAAGGTCTCTGCAAAAAAGATGAATTTTAGAAGAAAGAGAAAAAAAAATAAACAAGCAGAGAAACATAGATCGGGTGAGGGTCAGAAGGAAGGGTGCCTGAAACTACAGGAGACTCCACGGGAAGACGTTGTGTCGCACCGCCCTGACTAGCAGGAAGGACGCAACACTCGAAGTTCTTTCAACAGCGTTTTAATGGGGCAAAACGCGAAGACGACGAAGCAAAACAAGCACAGGCTTATATACTGGTGAAGGCTAGGTGGCAAACTGTGATTGGACATGCCCTTAGGGTCCTCCCCAGGAAAGGCGTTTCTCTGCTGGCGCATGCGCTCAACTGATGTTTACCTCAAACTTGTTTGGTGCTCAGCGCCATCTTCTGATGGCGTCGACTGCAGCGCTCCACAGATTTCTAGTTTCATTCCATTTTGGTTATAAATAATAGTTTGTAAGATTTTAATTTTTAAAAATTTGTCAAGAATTTTCTTCTGGCCAATAGTTGTTCTATCAAGGAGAATTTTTTATGAGCTCTCTAGAAGACTGTATTCTGTTGTGTGGAGTGTTTTCCATATGTCTATTATGTATAATTGTTTTATAGTGTTTTCAATTGTTCCCTTATTAATATTATGTCTTGCATTATTATTTATTACTGAAAGTGAGGTTATTGAAATATCCTAGCATTATTATATTGCTTTATATTTCTTGCTTCAATTCTGTCAATATTTGCTTTATATTTGGAAAGCCTGAATTTACACACATACAGTGTGCATGTATATAATATTTTATATATATGTTACATATATAATAATAAATAAACCATAGATTCCCAGTGAATCAACAATTTTGTTATTATTTAATATCCTTCTGTGCCATTTGTGACAGTTTTGACTTAAAGCATAGTTTATAAAATAGGACAAGTTTTCCCTCAAAATACATTGTGCCTAATTGTGACCTCCCCTACTCTCATTTGAT
>CAUYSK010081290.1:0-10168 GCA_963575035.1 Avahi laniger
AAAATTATTCACCACAATCAAATGGGTTTCATCCCAGCGATGCAAGAATGGTTCAACCTTCACAAGCCAACAAATGTGATTCACCATACAAAGATATTTATAAAACAAAAACCATATGATCATCTCAATAGATGCAGAAAAAGCATTTGAAAAATACAACATCTCTTCATGATAAAACCCTCAACGAACTAGACATAGAGGGAACGTACCTCAAAATAAAAAAAAAAGGCCATATATAACAAACACACATCTAACATCACGTTGAATAAGGAAAAAAGTTGAAATCATTCCCCCTAAGAACTGGAATAAGACAAGGATGTCCACTTTCACCACTTCTATTCAACTTGGTACTGGAAGCTCTAGCAAGAGCCATCAGGCAAGAGAAAGAACTCAATGGCATCCAAATTGGCAAAGAGAAACTCAAATTATTTCTGTTTGCCAAGATAAAATTTTATACCTAGAAAACCCAAAAGACTACTTCAAAAGATTCCTAGAATTGATAAGTGAATTCAGTAAAGTCAGATTACAAAATTAATGTACACAAATCAGTAGCATTTTTATAAATTAACAACAACCAAGTTGAGACTGAAATCAGGAACTCAATCCCACTTACAATAGCTGCAAAAAAATAAAATACCTTGAAATATACTTAACCAAGGAGGTGAAAGATCTGTACATGGTGAACTACAAAACACTGATGAGAAAAATTATAGATGACACGAATAAATGGAAGTGCATCCTATGTTTGTGAACTGGAAAAGTCAATATTGTTAAAATATCCATACTTCCCAAAGTAATCAACTGATTCAATGCCATCCTTATAAAAAATACCTATGCCATTGTTCACAGAACTAGAAAAAGTTATCTTAAAATTCATATGGAACCAAAAAAGACCGAGAATGAGGAAAGCTATTCTAAGCAAAAAGAACAAATCTGGAGGCATGCGTTAGTCCATTTTGCATTACTATAAAGAAAATACCTGAGGCTGGGTAATTTATATATTAAAAAAAAAGAGATTTATTTGGCTCACCATTCTGCAGACTGTACAAGTATGGTGCAAGCATCAACTTCTGGTGAGGGCTTCAGGGAGCCTCCAATCTGCTCTACAATCAAAGTGGAAAGCAGCGGGGAAGCAGGCATGTAACATGGCAAGAGAGGAGGCAATAGAAGGAGGAGGAGGGGCCAGGTTTGTTTACACAACAAGCTTTTATGTGAACTAATACAGGCAGAACCATTACCATGAAGAGGACACAAATCCAGTCAAGAAGGATTGGCCTCCATGATCTAAACACCTCCCACTAGGACCCACCACCAATACTGGGGATCAAATTTTAACATGAGATTTGGAGGGGAGATATATATATATATATATATACACACACACACACACATATATATATATGTAAATCAATCTATAGCAAGGTATCACGTTACTCAACTTCAAATTATACTATAAGGTTTAATAAGAACCTGCACTTGTATTGATAGTAACCAGAACAGCATGATGCTGGTATAAAAGTAGACACATAGACAAATGCAACAAAAATAGAGAACCCAGAAATAAAGCCAAATACATACAACCAACTCATCTTTGACAAAGTAGACAAAAGCATACATTGAGGAAAGGACACCATATTCAAAAAATGGTGCTGGGAAAACTGGATAGCCTCAAGAAAAAGAATGAAAGTGGATCCCTATCTTTCACCATATACAAAAATTAACTCAAGATGGATTAAAGACTTAAACATAAAACCTGCAACCATAAAAAGAAAACTTGGGAAAAAATATCCTCAACATTGGCCTAGGTAAAGAATTTATGACTAAGATCCCAAAAGCAAATACAACAAAAACAAAAATAAATAACCGAGACTTAATAAAAGTAAAAAACTTCTGCAAACAAAAGAAAATCAACACAGTAAAGACACAACCTACAGAAAGCTATACATCCAACAAAGACCTAACATTCAGAATCTCTGAGAAACTCAAACAAATCAGAAAAAAAACCAACCCACAACCAAAGCAAATAACATCGCTAAAAAGTGGGCAAAAGACACGAACAGATATTTTTCAAACGAAGAGAAACAAATGGCCAAAAACTACGAAAGAAAATTCAACTTCACTTATCATCAGAGAAATGAAAATTAAAACCACAATGAGATACCACCTTATCCCTGTCAGAATAGCTATTATTGAAAAAGTAAAATAAATAAATAGATGATAGATAGATAGATAGATAGATAGATAGATAGATAGATAGATAGATAGATGATGTCATGGATACAATGACAAGGGAGCACTTACACACTGTTAGTGGGAATGCAAATTAGTACAACCTCTGTAGAAAACAATATGGAGATTTCCCAAAGAACTAAAAGTAGATCTACCATTCAATCCAGCAATCTCACTACTGGGGATCTACCAAAGGAAAAAGGAGTTAGATATGGTTTGAATGTTTGGCCCTTCCAAATTTCATGTTGAAACTTGATCCCCAGTGATGAATGTGGGGCCTTTTGTGAGGTGTTTTGGTTATGAGGGCAGATGCCTTATGAATGGCTTGGTGCCCTCCTTGCAATGAAGAGTGAATTGTCACTTTATTAGTTCTCACAAGAGATGGTTGTTTAAAAGTGCCTGGCACATGTCCTCCTTTTCTTGCTCCTGCCCTTGCCATGTGACATGCCTGCTTCCTTTTTCACCTTTTACTTTGATTGGAAGCTCCCTGAAACCCTCACCAGAAGCAGATGTTGGCACCAAGCTTCTTGTGCAGCCTGCAGAACCACGAGCCAAATAAATCACTTTTCTTTATGAATTACCCAGCCTCAGGTATTTCTTCTGTAGACATGCATATGGATTAATACAGAGTCATTTTATAAAAAAGACACCTGCACTTGTATTGCAGCACAATTGATAGTTTTAAAGACATGAGTTCAATTTAAGTGGCCATCCAATAATTAGTGGAGAAACAAATTGTGGTATACATTCACCATGAAATACTACTCAGCCATGAAAAAGAATGAAATAATGTCTTTTGCAGCAACTTGGGTGGAATTGGAGTTAATTGTACTAAGCAAAGTATCCCAGGAACAAAATACCAAACTCCATGTGTTCTAGCTTATAAGTGGGAGCTGAGCAAGGAGTATGCCTGGTCATACGGAGTGACGTAATGGCCACTGAAGATTCAAAAGGGAGAGTGTGGGAGAAGGGTGCGGAATGCAAAATTGCATATTGGTTACAAGGTACACTATTCAGATCATGGATACACTAAAAACCTAGACTTCTCCACTATACAATTCATCCATGTAATAAAAAAAATTTGTACACCCTAAATCTATTAAAATAAAACTTAAAAATATAAAATGAGGAACCCAAGACACATTAGCAGTGATAAACTGACATATTTTCAATCTTATTAGGTAATATTATATCTATCAGAAAAAATAATATTTTGGCTTAAAACAAAATAAATATGTTAAATATGTTAAATAAATTGATTAGAAAGTTTCACTAACCAGGTGTGAAGATAAATGGGTAGCATAGTTTAACAGCAGTAGAGGACACACATTATTATCAAATACCAGAAAAAAGTAATTTAAAAAATACCATCGAATTTATGACAGCACAATTACAACAGATCACATTTCTAGGCATGGTGATATGATAATAGAAGCTATCGGTTAATGTGTAACCACTGTCCAGTGTGATAATCATAATCTCAAAAAACTTTGATAACTAATAAACTAATTAGTAAAGTTGTAGAATACTCTATCAATGTACAAAAAAATCAGTTGAATCTCTATATATTAACAATAAACTATCTCAAAAAAATCATAAAAGCAGTTCCATTTACCATAACATCAAAAAGCTTAAGGTACTTAGGAATAAATATAACCAAGAAGGAGAAAGATATAGACACTAAAATCTGTAAAATATTGATGACATTATAAAAGACAGAAATAAATGGAAAAATATCCCATATTTCTGGACTTAAAAGTTAAAATTATTAAAATGCCCTTACTACCCAAAGTGATCTATGGATTCAAAGTCATCTCCACCAAAACTCCAATAGCATTTTCCACTGAAATAAATAATAAAATTTGCATGAAATAATAAAAGACCCTGAATAAATAAAACAATCTCAAGCAAGAGGGACATAGCTTTGGGTATCACAATTTTTGCTTTCAAAATATATAACAAAACTATAATCATCAGCATAATATTGGCATAAAAAAAGACACATACACCAATGGAACAGATTAGATATCTCAGCAATATATCAAATATATCCATTAGTATACAGTCAACTAATTTTCAACAAAGGTACACAAATACACAATGGGAAAAGAAAAATTCTTCAGTAAATGGTAATGGGAAAACTGGATATCCACATGCAAAATAGTAAAATTGGACCCATTTTATATAATAAAAGAAAATAAATTGAAAATGGATTAAAGATTTAAACATAGGACTTGAACCCATAAAACTTCTAAAAGACAACATTGAGAAAAATGGTTTTGGCTTTTTTCTCATCAATAATTTATTTTGTACTTAACACCAAAAGCACAAGCAACAAGAATAAACAAAGAAACAAGTGGGACCACAGCATACTAAAAAGTTTCTGCTGCACAGCAAAAGACAATCAACAAAATTAAAAGCCAATCTACAAAACTGAAAAAGTACTAATAAATCAAATATTAAACAATGTTAATATTCAGTATATATATGGAAGTCATAAAACTTAAGATCAAAAACATAAAAAAATAATTATTTAAATAACTGATTTAAAAAAATGATAAAAGGACATAGACAGATATATTTTCCAAAGAAGTCATTAATAACCATAGAAATGCAAATTGAAACCACGATGAGTTATCACCTCACACATACATGTCAGGGTAAAGTTTATCAAAAATTCAAAAGAAAATAAGAATTAGCAAGAATGTAGAGAAAGGGAAACCCTTGTACACGATTGGTGGAAATGTAAATTGGTAAAGCCATTATGGAAAATAACATGAAGGTTAATCAAAAAATTAAAAAAAGAACTATCATATGATTCAGCAATCTTACTTCTGGGTATATGTCCAACAAACATAAAATCACTATCTTGAAACGTTATGTGCACTCCCAAGTTCATTGTAGCATTATTCACAATAGACAAGAAATGAGAACAATCTAAATGTCCATCAGCACGAGTCAACAAATAAAATGTGATATATGTATGTATTTATAAATGTATATTTATAATACATAATGTGATATATACCACATATATGAATGCAATTCTGCCTTACAAAAAGAGGGAATGTTGCCATTTCCAACAGCATAGATGAATCTGGAGGACATTATGCTAAGAGAAATAATCCAGACAAAGGTAGACAAACACTGCATGATCTCAATTATACGTGTAATGTAAAAAAAAGTTGGACTTATAGAGAGGAGACTAGTGGTGACCAGGGGCTGGGGATTGGGGGAAACGAGATATTGATCAAATGGTACAAACCTGTTGTTATAAGGTGAATAAGCACTGGAAACCTAACGTGCATTATGGAGACTATAGTTAATAATAACGTATTACATAAGTCAACTTTGTTAAGAAAGTAGATCTCAAAGGTTCTGACCACAAAAAATAGTAATTATGGGAAATGATGGATGTGTTATTGATTGTAGTAATAATTTCAGGATGCATACGTATATCAAAACATCACATTATGCACATTAAAAAATATATATGTATTTGTCAATCATACTCAAAGGCAAGAAAATATTAATTGTAACTAAAATAATATCTAGTCACATGTAAATTTTATTGAAAATTCTTTTAAATAAGTTCTAGATATGTAAAATTCTAACTGATAAAATTTTTTTGCAGTCAGGGAAGTTCTAATGAGCAAGCATGGTGTAAAAACTAGAATTGGATATTTGGCTAAAGTATCTTAATAAATAAGAGCCAATTAAAATATTTTCAGAGGTAAAAATATTGAGAGACTTGATTATAAATAGGAGATTATTAATAGTATACCTTGAGAGGAGAGAAACATTTCCTGGTATGAAGATAAAATGAAAACAAATGTGTAAGAGATTTGATATGACAATATCAACTCACGGTGGACATTGAACTAAAGAAATTACATAGTCCTTGGCTGCATCAGTTTGAAAAGTATTTAAATATTTAAAAAGTGTAATTCTATACATTTTATTTAAATCAGATTTTAAAAATCTGACTGCTTGAACAATTTAACTATAGGAAAAAACTCTATTTTTCAGAATGTATTTTTCATCACTAACTTGCTCAAAATTGGTTGCACTCTGGTTGCATATTTTGGAGAATATCCATCATTCTTTTATTAGATCAGATTTATACCAAAGGAACAACAGTGGCATGGGAATGAACGACAAGATTCTGGACACTCAGGATCAGTGGGCTATACATCCACATATAGAACGAATAGGCTGTGATGATAAGGTCCACCAAGTATGTGACTACAAAGAAGCTCACCAGCAGCAGGATGGTCTGGGTGGCCCTTTTCTCTGGGGAAACTCTTGGAGAGAGGCTGGTGCTGTGAAGGTTCTGGGATTGCCTTTGATGCCTGGACAAAAAGATCACCATGTACGCATTTAAGATGAGCATGATTCCTACAAAAAAGACATCCCTGGATAATGTTGGAGTTAAAAACACTCCTCTGATAATAGCATTCGAGGCAGATATTGAGCAGTATGTACTGGCCTTAAGGACATTGGTCTCAGTCACATTGAAAGAAGCCACAGTGAAGAATATTAGGTTACTACTGAAAGACAAATTGAGGAACCATGGAAATAAAAAAGCACTGATAATGTTATTTGTGAATTTATGTTTAAACTTTGCCAGCCAGGAGGTGCTGGGGCTGATGGTGACGGCCTGGAACATACTCAGAAGGCAGGTGGGGCAGAGAGAGAGGCCCCTCACCACTCTGTTTATGTAGAACAAAGTTTTACATTTGAAGTCATTCAGAAAATGCAGTGATTCAAACGTATCTGGAGGGGAAATATCCACCACAGTGAGAAGCATCACTACATGAATGAAGGCCAAGTGACAGCTGATCAGGTCACGAGGCTTAGGCCTGTGATCCTGAAGGAGGATGAAGATATGGAAGAAAAGGAAAAAAATATTGGCCGACAATCCAGTGGCAGCTTGGACAAAAAAGGCATTTTTAATGATACAATGGGTGGAAAGTGTGTCCATCCTAATGGTGTAGAGGAAACATATTTCATATATCTGGAGAAAAAAAACAACATATCTCACATATTAATGTTTGTTCTTCAGTGTTCAAAATTATCACCATTATTATTACTTTAATTTGACCCACTGATTTTTGGTTAATTCTGACTATCTCATGTAAATTCTGGATAATTCTGTCTCTGCACTATTTTCTACATCAAATAACGTATATGTAGAAATTAACATATTCACAGTCGTGCCTGTAGAGAGTGCATACTTTCTCAAATCCTAATATACCTGGGCTTCCCTTTTAGAAATTATATTTTTGTTTTTCTGTATTCCCTCATTTTATATACAGCACCCAGAATAGTAATGAACATATAAAATTACTCAATGATATTTGTATAGTTGAATTCAATGAAAATTTTTGTGTATATAGAAAGAATTCTAAAATAAGCAATTAAAAATTCAGTTAACTCATTCTCACAATCCTTCACCTTAACACACTCTATTCTTCATCACCCTTTCACAGTTTTGAACGCTGGTGATTCTACTGGACCGACTGTAATAATTAATGATAATGTCCCGATTTTTAGTCAACAGATTGGCACTCTTGATCTCATAAGAAATCTTATATTTCCTTTGCATAAATTGTAATATATTCCAAGTATCTGAAAATTATTTTGGACATCTTTGGGGTGGGGGCCATTACCGTGCTTACCAAAAACCTGCTAACTGTATTACCTAAAAATTGTCCTGGCGCTCTCCAAGTTTAGTTTTCCTCAGAGATCCTTTATGATACATTTTTCATCTAAGTACAAGATTACTAATGTCCACCTCTCAGTTATCAAGAGAAAAAGCACACTTTTCATCACTTTACGACAACAATGAGGTTGCATCAAAGTGATCACATGTTTATTTCTTTCCTGAGACTTCACTTTCTCCAGGGATACTGCAAAGTGTCTAGTAAAATTCTTTCTCCAATAATAAAGATAATTCTCCTAAAGTTTTGTCAGAATATTTCCAAAACCAGAACATCTTGTAAAATTTCACAGAATAATTTTGCAGTTATTCTCTCAGATCACTTAGCTTGGATTCAGGCATCATTATTTTATCAACTGAATTTAATCCAGGGCTTTGAACAATTTATAGTTATAGCATAGAAGAATAAAAAAAATACATGCTCAGAGAAAAAAGTATGTCCAACTATATATTCAAGGTTACTTATCACTGTACTATTACATAAATATAAATATGTGAGACAATGTAGAAATGTTGACAATCAACATTCTTTGATAATAATCAGGAATTAATGGCTGAGGTAGAAAATGGCTCTAAAATCATCTGACATGTACAATTTTACAAAGGATACATTTTATAGTTGACTAAACGGTTCTTTCTCTTCCTCCAAATCTTAATCTAATAAGGGAATACATTTATCTTAGCTGAAAGACCAAAACAAAGAGTTTTTACCAATATGCAGTGGCATTCTTGACACTGTTGGGTTCTGCAATCAATTGAGAACAAAGAGGAGTACTGCCATAATATTAAATAAATGGTTTAATGTTCCCCATATATTAATATACTCCAACACTAGTAAAAGAATATTTGCACATGGACTAACGATATATGGAAAATGATTTAATTAGCTAGCGTAGATAATAATTTTAACATTTTATTCTCTATCAACAGATAATCAGCTCACCCCCTCTACTTCATGCCCTTCACTCTGAAAATGACAATTACGTATTGAAAAAGACAATTACGTATTGAAAAAGACTTGATCTTCTGGATCATCAAATGGTGTATTTCTCCATGAGATTCTTGAGGGCATTGCCACTGAGCCTGCCCAGAAAAGGATCCTGGTCCCCATGGAAAGGGTGTACAAATAATTAATTTTAATAATAAATAAGTTGTATTATATTTTTGAAATTTATCTCAACTGCCAGAATTAAACAGATAGTTATCTTCAAAATACAAATTTTAAACTGTGTGTCCTTTATATTTATTTGATAATTATGTCAACTTCATTATGGGAGAAGTACAGGATTTGTAATAATATGCTGATAAATTGGGAGTAATGAAATAGAAGAAAAATCTATAAACGTTGCTGATATTTTGGTTAAAGTGCAACAAAGAATTGGGTGCTACCTGTTACATTAAAACAAATCTGAATACACATCTTAGTTGTCATTATGGGAAGTGACAACCAGAGGCTGCTGGCTGGGGCTTAGAGTGAAGCTCTTGAGCACTCTCAGTGAAAAGATAATGCAGATACATTCACTCTCTGACTTTCACCTTAGACTAGTCTGCATATTGTGATTCCCACAGTAGGTACATAATTATGCATAATGGGGGGAAAATAACATGTTAAATGCACCAAGAAAAACTCATCATAAAATATGAGGGCGTAGATCAGACATCTGAAGTAAAGATAAAGTGTATAATGAAAGGAGGGAATAATTTATAGGAAACCAACAGCTATTTTGCCTAGAAGGAATATAAAATTTTGAAGACAAAGTAATTTGGTAAAATCTGTTTTCTTATCTTTATGACAATGTTTAATTTTTATAGTATTGTTATTTTATTAGCTTTATGATAAATTCATAAATTTTATTTATAAACGTTATGAATTTACCAATAATGCCACTTGAAATCGATATTTGTATTCTGCCTACTTAGATTTAAAAATATAATCTATTTAATAAAAATCAGATGTTTTATTATATATATGTATTTTTTTTTGAGACAGAGTCTCACTCTGTTCCCCGGACTAGAGTCCCTTGGGCATCAGCCTAGCTCACAGTAACCTAAAACTTCTGGGCTCAAGCAATCCTTCTGCCTCAGCCTCCCAAGTAGCTGGGACTGCAGGCATGCGCCGCCATGCCTGGCTAATTTTTTCTATATATTTTTAGTTGTCCAGCTAATTTATTTCTAATTTTAGTAGAGACGGGGTCTCGCTCTTGCTCAGGCTGGTCT